>ML814131.1:0-32096 GCA_009831015.1 Picea engelmannii | reverse complement strand
CATGGCCTCCCATACAAAGCTTCGTAGAGTGGCATTCCGATGGAACTATGATAACTGTTATTGTAGGCAAACTCTACCAAAGGTAGGTACTTCTCCCACTGGGTTTGATTATCCATTACATACATCCTAAGTATGTCTTCCATGACTTGGTTTAATCTCTCATTTTTCCCATCTGTTTTAGGATGATAAGTTGTGCTTAAGTTCAACTGAGTCCCCAATGCTGACTGTAAACTTATCCAAAACCTAGAAGTGAATCTGGAGTCTCTATCTGAAATGATCTTCTTAGGTATCTCGTGCAAATGGATAACCTCGCTTACAAACACACGTGCCACATCAGTGACATCGTAAGTGTCTCTAACTGAAATAAAATGAGCACTCTTGGTTAACTTATCTACTATCACAAGAATGGCATTGTGTCTATGAGATGTGAGCGACAACCCCACAACAAAATCCATAGAGATGAATTCCCACTTGGACATAGGGAAATCATGTGATTGTAGGAGGCCTGTCGGGTGATGGTGGTCGAATTTCACTTGTTGACACTCTAGGCATTTGGCGATGAAATGGACTACATCACGCTTCATGCCTACCCAAAAGAAGAGCTTCCTCATATCTGCGTACATCTTCTTCACACCCGGATGCGCACAATAAAGTGCTCTATGGGCTTCCTTCAGTATGATGCTTCGAATATCCCCATTCTCAGGGATGTACATCCTTCCTTGATATCTTAACAATCTGTCTATTTCCAGACTATATCCTTCATACTTTGGGTCTAACTACCTCCCACTTTGGAGGGTTGAAGTAACCTTTAAATACCAACTGTCTCCTGGGAGTTGTGTCAACACATGTTCCCTTAGATTGACCTTTAAGGTTACCAAGGAGAAGATACGTGGTCTCCTACTCAAGGCATATGCGACCACATTTCCCTTTCCCTTGATGTACGAAATACCAAAATCGTACTCACTCATAAAATCATTCCATCGCCTTTTCCCGGCATTGAGATCTCCTTGAGTGAAGAGATGTTTTAAATTTTGATGGTCCATTTTGAGCTCAAAGTTTTGCCCAACCAGATAGTGCCTCCAAAGCTTCATAGCTAGCATTACAGCTGCCAACTCTAAATCATGAGTCGTGTATAGCTGCTCATGTTTCTTCAACTTCCTTGACGCATAAGCTATCACTCCTCCATCCTGCATTAGCACGGCCCCCAACCCTTGCCTCGAGGCATCCGTGGAGACTGTGAAGTCCTTTTCCATATCTGACACTCGTAGAATTGGCGCACTAGTTAGTAACCTCTTAAGCTCAATGAATGCACTATCACATTCTTCTGTCCATTCATACCTGACCCCCTTTCGTTGCAAGGTGGTGATGGGTTTCGCTATTTTTGAGAATCCTTCCACAAATCTCCGGTAATAACCTGCTAGTCCCATGAAGCTTCTCACCTCATGGGCATTTTTCGGCACTGGCCACTCCATAATGGCCTTTACTTTTTCTGGGTCCACTGAGATTCCTTCACCGAAAATGATATGACCTAAATAGTGGATCTCTTTCTGGAAGAAGGAACACTTTGACAACTTGCCATATAATTTTTTCTCCCTAAGGCAGGACAACACTGCTCGTAGGTGTTCCTCATGTTCTCTTTCATTCTTGGAATACATGAGGATGTCATCTAGAAAGACTTGTACAAAATGGTCTAAGTACTTCCAGAATACGTCGTTCATGAGGCTCATGAATACTACTGGTGCATTGGTCAATCCTAAAGATACTACAACAAACTCGTAATGTCCAAACCGAGTTCGGAAGGCAGTTTTTGGGATATCAGCTTCCTTAATCCTTAACTGATGATACCCTGATCGCAAATCGATCTTTGAGAATACCATTGCTCCTTTCATCTGATCGAAAAGGTCATCTATTCGTGGCATTGGGTAGCTATTTTTCACTGTAGCACGGTTCAAGTCCCTGTAGTCTATACATAGTCGTAAGGATCCGTCCTTCTTCTTTACAAAAATTACCGACGAGCCCCAGGGTGAAACACTGGGCCTTATTAGCCCTAAGTCCAGTAACTCTTTCAACTGCATTTACAATTCACAAAGTTTCGGTGCTGTCATCCGATACAGAGTCTTGGAGATTGGTTCTGCACCAGGTTTTATCTCAATGGTAAAATAAATCTCCCTCTCAGGAGGTAACCCTGGTAATTCATTCGGAAAAACATCTTTAAATTCTGACAATACTGGGTACTGATCCAATGAGGGTCCCTTCCTTTCATTCACTGCTTCCACTACATAAATTCGACACCCTTGCCTCAAGCATCGCTTAACCTTCATAGTTGATATAAAGCGTAATGACACTTTTCACTGTACACCTTGGATCTCTACTGGTCTTCCTTCATCGTCGACACAAAGCACCTTCTTTGCGAAACAATCTACCATGGCTCAGTGAGCTGCTATACAATCCATTCCAATGATTAGGTCATATGCCCTGAGAGAAGTGATGTATACCTTCAACCTGGTAGTACACACTCCCAGGTCTACTATACAATTATCGACGCTAGGTCCTACCACTTGTTTTTCCCCCGAAGCCATCTCGACTTGTTTAAAGTCATCATGCTCGTAGGCTGCCAACCCACTCTTTTCTAATGCAGATGGTGAAATGAAACTATCTGTCGCACCATAATCAAATAAAATATTGACATTGATATGATTTAGCGTACCTGATGACTCCACCACCAGGGATTGATGTTCGACCTAGCAATTATTAACCTCTGCGTAAATCTAGTGGCTACTACTTGCTCTCCCCATCAGTGCCTTTCCTTCTCTATGCATGAACCCTGATTGTAACTCTGGGCAATCACGTTGGTAATGGGGCCCTCCGCACCCCCAACACGTAACACGAGATTGAACTTGTGCACTATTATGTGACTATCTCTGAAATGAGTTCCTCCCCCTAGAACCCCTGCCCCTACTCGTTGTTCCCTGAGATGGTCGTGGACCCGTCTGTGCCATTGGCGATGAATGAGATGTTGCACTCAGTGCCATTGAAATCCCTGCAGCTACTGTCCTTGGTGTGACTTTGTTACCATATGTTAGTGGCCTTGAGCTCCTTCCCCTAGGAAATGTCCTCTGGGCCTTCCCTACGAATCCATGGCAATCCAGAAATGTCGGTCTTGTACCCTCGGTTAAGTTCATGTGTTCCTCCGCATAACGCGCATTTTCCACCTCTTCTTCTACCAAGGACGGTTTCCACATCTGCACCATAGCTCTTATCTTAGGGTTCAATCCATAGACCAAGCGCTCTGCCTGTCGTTGGTCATTATCCATATATGAAACATATTTGACCAGTTCCATAAATCTGATCTCATATTCTTCTATAGTTCTGTTTCCCTCTACTAAGGCATGAAATTCCCCTACATGTTGTTCCTTGTAGTATGCTGGTAGATTTTCCTTTGGAACCTCTCCTCAAAAAGTTCCCAAGATACTGTGTCTGGGGTAAGGTGCAATTGTCTTTCCAGGTTGCCCCACCAATTCAAGGCGCTATCTCTTAACTGAAAAATGGCTATCTTTGCCTTTGATTTGGATGCATAGTCCCTTAAGGCAAAACACCTTGTCATGCCTTCCAACCATGCTTCCGCGTGTTCACTAGCGCGACCCCCAGCAAACTCTGGAAGTTTGATCTTCTGCAATTATCACGTGATGTCTTTGGGTGGAGGTCCTCCCCTTGAATCCTTTGACGCTTCTAGATTACCCGTTCCAGACGATGGGGGTTCCACTTCAGTCCCTGCCGGTTTTCGCCCCTTTAAAGTCTCATTAATGGCTTCCAACGAGCATAGTATGAGAGCTAGTTCGAGCGATGGTGGTGGTGGCGCTGGTGGTGTCGGAGGTGCTTGCGACGACACTCCCTTGCCTCAACTCCCTCGAGTCTTGACCATCCTATATGCTTTAACCTGCATCAACCAAAGTTGTCAGGGTGAGTTCTAGGATGTTTCAAATTGGTGCTACTTAAACTAGAAACAGGGTTAGGCATAATTTTTCTTTACTTGTCTGTAAATAGACATTACTCCTTTAGGGTATTGGCTAGGTTAGGGTTAGGATTAAGCGTCTAAGCTTGATTTATTCACCCCTATAACAAAAAACTATTGGTTCCCTTGCCTTGTAGCTACGCTAGCCTTGCGCCATACTTGCCAATTCCTATGCTTACTCTCCTAGTGCATATGCCACCTCCTTCCCGCTTGTCCTAGTCTAATTCCTTCTAACTTTTCACTTAAAACTAAATATCCTTCGGTGCTTGACTCGTGAGCTTTTCCCTGGCACGTAGTGTTGGCATTGTCGAATGCTGCATTGAGATTTAGCGTTGACTTTGACTGGTGGAATGGAGTGGAGGGACTTGGCGCTCGGCTCGATGAATTGTGTGTGCGGTCTCGTGAACCTAACGCTTGGACAATCAGAGTTTATACTTGGGATACAAAGATCAGCGGTACCAAATAAGCCTTTACCTTGATTTCCGATGCATTCACTAATTATGATTCAACTCGGTTAGCTGGCTCCAGATCAATACGTTAGGTAATAAGCCAGTTAGTCTTAATCTTCATACTGTATCTTCCTAATAATAATACTACTCTTATCCCGACAATGTTACCATTAATCTAAATAAATAAAAGAATTTATTTGTAAAGACTTATGAGGGCGCGTTGGTGTTAGTGTTCTTTTTAAGGCGCTTTGCTTGGTGGGGGTCGCGGGTTCAAAACCCTTTAATTAAGTGAAATAATTCAATTTTTTTTTTTGTTTTACTCATTTAAAAAGACAAAATACTTAATTAAATTGGTTAAATTAGCATGTGTAAAGACCTAATTAAATGAAATTAATTAAAATTTTAAACTAATTTAAAACAATTTAACTTAAGAATTTAACCAATTTAACTTAACCAATTTAATTATAATTAACTACATATAATTAAAATTAACTTAAATAATTCTGATACCAACCAATTTAATTTAAGAATTTAAAATTAAAATAAATAATTATGAAACTTTATTTTAAAATAATTATAATTAAAATAATAAAAAAATTAAAACAATTAATTTAAAACAATTAGAGTTTTTTTTTTTTTTTAAATATATATATATATAAATTTACTCGTGAAATACTACATATATAAGAAATCGACATCGTGGGTCCTCGCATGAGGCCCACGTGCCCCCTCCCCCAGGTGCTCATCCCTTTCGAGACTCCTCTTCGTGGCCTTGTGTGCGCTGGTGCTGGTTTGGTCATGGCTTTGTGCATGGTGGTGGCGCTGAAGAGCTGCTAAGTATAGAATCATTGGTATCGTTGGAGGAGTTTCGAAGAGATGGATGCATTTCTCTCATCCGTCCATGCAAATTCAATCATGGTTGATGGCAACTGAATGCCACCCTACGCATTGGTACATTCGAGGTGGGATAATGGCAGAGCAGATGGCTAAGTGCTTGGACATTTCAAGCTAGTTGTTAATGCTTGGTAAATTGGCAGGAGCTTCAATCCTTTCTAGGGATCCTGCACTACAATCCATTGTCACCGTAGGAACTCGTTCCCTTCCAGAGAAGGTAAATTTCAGTGGTATATCTCTCATCGGAACCCAGGTTGGTCATCATTCTAATATCCATTGAAGTTGTCTCTTGTTGTTTAGAAATTTGTTGTTTCCTGGTAATTGTGGGTAAAATAGAGATTTTTTCCGGGATATGTTTCATTCAGTGAAGGATGAGCGATCTGGTGCAATCTGCACACTCCTGAGCTTTGGGTTCATCATTTTTCACAAGCATAAGTTCAAATCTAGAATCCAACTCTCTATTATTGTCTGGAAACTTAGTTGGTGTTCCAGTAAGAGTCCCCTCAGAAATCAATTCACCAACGAATTTCCTGTTGAGACATAATTCTGTTTGTTGGACTCTTGTGTTTTTGTTAATGGGAACAACAAAAATTCCTCTGCATTTCTTTGGGAACAACATAAATTATGGTTCGGACAATGCATTGGATTTCAAGCTTCCCGAAGAACTTCTCGACATTCTTCCCACGGACCCTTACAAGCAGCTAGAATTGGCACGTAGAATTACCTCCATTGCGGTTGGATCCTGGGTCTATAAGTTGGAGGTCGAGGCCTCAAAGTTCAATATTAAAATTACCGAGAAATATCAGAGAATTTATGAACTGCAGGAAAAAATCAACCAGTTAGAAAAGGCTCTCAACGAAACTGACAAACGACTGTCTCACTCACTAGAAGAGCAGGCAAAGCTCAATCATGACAAGAGTGTTTTAGCAGCAATTGTCTAGAAGCTTAACAGGGACGTGGCAAAGGTGAGGTTTCCTTCATTTATACAAAACAACAAGGTCATCCTTTCTGAAACTGCAGATTAATAAAGATAAATAGTTGAATAGGATTTGCACTTAATAATGGCTTTTCTGAAGTAGATTAATAAAGATCCACAGTCCTAGATAAAAAGTTGAATAGGATTTGTCGTTCATTCTATTAAGTAGCGTAACTTTTTGACTATTTTAGTTAAGTTACCCAGTTCCTAATGTACCTTAATAACTACTTTAGGAATCCTCACTTGACTATTTTCATGAAAATTTATTATGGTTCAATTAATCTGAAGGAACAGAAGATGTGAAACAACCCTTATATGTTGTTTCTTTAAGAAATACCTTGACTAAAAGATCCAATGGTGTCCGGATAACTTAAAGTAAAGTGCCAATGTCACCTTGTAACAACCCTAGTTTCTTTGTTGATACTTTGTGTATCAGATATCTGCAAGTTGTGTTTACTTGAGATTACTGATAATATTATTTTATTGAATCTTATTTTAACCTAGTTTGCTTGTTATATATTAGGACAAAAGTGGGCTATCCTCTATGAAATCTAATGGTTATTTTGGTTATCAACAATCACCATTGTTGGTCCTAACTCCCGATATGCATTTTCTGAAGATAACTGAAGCTTTGTTTTAGTATGTCGAGATGCAGTAGGGGTTGTGCACACTCTATTCAGGAGGAAATATCTATCTATTGTATTAAGAGATGCTCTAATACTTGTTTTTTATTGTGATATTTGTTTTTACATTTTCAATATGTATTTCATTTATTTTTATATTTGTGTTAAAATTTCTGTGTTTGGTTTGCAAGTTAGGCAGAGCTGGAGTTGGAGCTGGGAACTTGGCCCTTAAGGCTCCAGATTGTGAACGAGGCGCTCTGATGCCATGTGTAGTAGTCGAATAAATTTAACATTAATTAATTCCACAAACATAACAGTAACTTCTACTTGATTTCAGAAAATTCAATAATTCCTTTTAATTTAGCACATACGCATGTTAAATTTATCAACGAATATTAATTTTATAATAGAATAAAACAAATACGTAATTTTAAAATACCTTGGTCTGATGCTAATTCCCCCGTTGATCTGGTTGTTCGTTGCTGAACTGTGTCAAACACTGCCCAAACCTTGTTCCACCCTGCCAACTAGGACAACTTCCTGGCTCCAAGATATCATATGGATATCCTGGCCCCCGTGCCCAAAACCTCCAGCAAACCGGTGCCCCCTGTACTAATCCTTCCCGCCTACAGAACTGAAACTCTCCTCTGTGAAAATCCAAGAGAACCCTCCAAAATAAATTTCCCTGTAGAATGATAATCCCTACCTTCGTAAACCTCCTCCCCTCATATCCCTCCTTCACCGCCCTTTCACCTCATTTACTTCCTTACCTACACATAGTTAATGCCCCTTATCCAATTATTTATTATTTTATCCTTTCGTATTTATTATCTTATCTTATCCATTATTAATATCTTATCTTTATATTTAATGTCCTATCCCTTCCCGAATACGTAAGTCTTTAACAAATTAAACTTATTAACCCCCTTTAATTATTTACTCAATTAATTAATGATTATTAATTAATAATTAATTAATCCTTGACATACATGAACAAGTAATAAATAATAATTAATTAGTTAATATTATTTAAGAAATAATTATTGTTTAGCTAACTTTTTAGGACAGTTAGATTATTAAATTAATTATAATTAATAATCCTATACATCTATTTAAGCAGTGTCATTACAGGTTGGGACAATGGGAATACGTAAATGGGCAGAGTTTCTTTGCTATATTTTTGCTTCTCCAAATGGGACCCCTACCCCTTCTTTTATAGGTTAGAAGGAGTTAGGTATTTGGACGAACCCTCGGCCATGCATGGCCAGGAGTTTCAGTTAACTCACCCATAGCTTTTTGTTCCGTTGGCAACTTTCCTTTTTTCATGCTTTTGTCGGTCCACGCGGGCTGTTTTGGGTCAGCCAGTGTGTACACGCGCGCAGTAATGGATTAGGGTGCGTGGGCCTTTATAAAAGAGGATTTTGAAAGAGTTGTTCAGCAGTGATTTGGCAAAGAAGGGATATGAGTTGGCCTAATGCCAGGTAAACATGTGTGGTGCAATTTAGGGTTATAACAGATGCCCCCTAATGTGTGAGGTCAGAAGAGCATCTGATGGCTGAAATACATTACCAATATTTACTGATGTGCCGAATGATTGAGCCCAAGGATCAGGAACCGGGAGGTGCCATCTACAAAAGAACAAATGTCTCACAAAGGTGGGCATACCCATGCTCAGAATAAAATAGAACCATGGCTACCAATCAAATACACTACAGATCCATGTCAAATAACTATAAAGAGTAGCCGCGAACAATACACAACGAAGCTACATCTCAAAATCAGAAATAAATACATATAGAGTATTCATCTTCCAGAAGCTGATTCGGCCTGATGGCTGTAGATGAGATCTTCAGAGCTCGAGCAACAACTTCAAAATCTTCAAAACTTGGGTAGGAGTGTAATATGAGTGTACGACTGCACTACACAGAGGTCTTCGATGGCTCGTCGGTCATGGACTTGATAATCTTGATGATCAGACTGAAGGCTTCAGTTATTTCGAACAAGGACTTGATTGGATGTTCAGGATGGCCGGGTATGCAGATAAGAGACATATTGTAGAGGGGTCGACTCAGGCTTAGTGACAAACTTCCCTTACACAATAGCACGACAAATGATGAGACTCAGGCAACATGTATGTTAATCATAAGTCTATGAAGCAGGGGGCAACGCAAACTCTCCATATGTTTGGAAGGGTAACCAAACGGTGGAGGACACAACTCTATATAGTGAGAAAAGCTTCCTAAGGTCGTACTACATCCCATAGAAAAAATGAACAAACAGACATATGTGATTTATCCAAGGGCGACTCATTATGCTGCCAATAAAGAAAATACTTTTCCCTTCCTTTTTTTGGGGTATATTTGATTTTTTTTGTTCTTTTCAATATTTGTGGAAAAAAGAATAAAGGAATATTACGTTACAATGGAGGAACGAGTATTGCAAACATACAAGTTCAAGGCACAAGGACAAGACTGATGTTCTAGTAAAATGATACTCGGGAAAAATCCTCTGGTGGCCAAAGGTGTTAAGACACAGAAGCAAACTGTCACAAGGCTGGTGTATAAGGTATGCAAATGCGGTTAATAAAACACACAATGGTAATGTCCTTCGTTGTAAATTTAACGAGCTCAGAGAAGGTTAGCTCGGTGGTTTTTAATATTTAGAGAGTCTGAAAAAACATAAAAGGAGACTCCATTGGGATACCTTTTTCGAAGATAGTCTAGTTGGTTCGAAAAAGGGTAAACTAGCACCGATTAGATGTCGATTCAAAACCATTTTAACGAGTGTGACAAAGACATGATCACTTGGTCATTTTTTCATTTTTAAGGAGTCTGAAAAAAGATTAACTATGGACTCTGTCAGGAAGATTCTTTTGGACCAATTTAACGAGTGTGAAAGAATAAGGTCACTCGACGATCTTTTCAATTTTAGGGAGTCTGAAAAGAGCTTAACTATGGACTCCATGGGGGTTTCTTTTTTGTAAGTTTAGTCCCTCAGGCCCGAAAAAGGGATAAAATTATACCTGAGAGTACTCTTCTAAAGAACGAAAGTTCCATAGAGTATACCTTTGTTCGTATAGTTGACCATCCAGACTGAAAAAGGGGTAAACTACCACCGGACAGACGTGACTTCAAATTTCAGTTTAATGAGCATGAAAGGTCACAAGATCGCTCGACAATCTTTTCATGTTTAGGGGGTCTGAAAAGGGCTTAAAAGGAGACCTGTTAGTTTTTTGGGAGTCTTGAGGGTGAGATCAAGAGCGAAGAAGAATCATGCAAATGAGGCTCAAGCTCATATTCAGGAAAGACTATAAGGACTCCCGAGCCTACAGTGTGTTAGAGACGACATGGACACCATAATGCAACTAGGACCTACCTAGGGCATCCATGTTCTGGTAAGCTCTACCACTAAGTTGCAACACTTCTAAAATAGATATGACAATTTCATGTTACAACCTAATGGGATCTATCCTATGGCAGAGGAAAAAGACAACGAGACACAAAAGTCAGGGTAGTAACCTAACCTATATGCTCAAGTTGATTCTTGGAAAAAATTTCATGGACCGTCAAAATCTTCTCAAAACTCAAAAAAAGTGTCCCAATACCCGATCAAATCCCTCCCATATAACTCCTGAATCACTCTAAATGATTTTTGGTATAAAAAAACTGATAAGGGAGGCCAAAAAAGTGACAAAAGGAGGCCAAAAAGTCTATAAATAGAAGCTGGTAGCTCATTATCACCATTGCTGATTTGGAAATTGACTCTGGAGCCAAAAGACCCCCTTTGATAAAAACGGTGATTCTGGGAGCTATAGTGGACGAAACGAACTTCCGCTTGGACCAAGCAAGTACAATCTCCCCTATCTATCTATTCAATCCTTTAATTTTGCATTTGATTTCATTTTTTGGGTGGGCGTTCAACTTTAAAAGGTCGGCCCTGGGTCCACCCGGGCTGTCTCTGGACAGGTCGTGTGTACACTCGGGTAGAGTAACACCTGCCCGCGTGTACACACGACTGTCCCCTCTGCAGCCCGCGTGGACCCCCTTTTATAGCAAAAAAGAACTAAACAACCCTTACTAAACCTCCTGAACTTTGTTGTGTTTGTAGGGTGTATGTCCACTGGAGGGAAAGGGAGCATGAAGCAATCAGTGAGTTGGTTGTGGGAGATCCGAATGTCGTGGCCGTGTTGATGCAATGTGGTTTACTTAAGTTCTTCCTATGTCCATTTATGCGAGTGAAACCGAGGCTATTGAATGCTTTGATTGACTATTGGCACCTTGATGTAGAGGCCTTCATGCCAGAGGGGCAATCACTGGTGCCCACCACTGAGGATATCTATTTTTTGACTGGCCTCTTAAGGAGAGGGGAACCAATCAATTTCAGGATGTTTCCAACAGGGCCGCTTAATATATAAGACTTGATATCCCTACACTGTGAGGTTGGGACTAACCGTTTGAGCTCCCAGGTGCCCATCAGCAAGATCACTGACCTATCACTGCAGGCGATATTATTGCTGATTGGGTGGATTACCGGTACCACAGCCTTGCATCAGGCGTCTCACGCATAGATGAACTATGTTATCCAGTGCTTGAATGCACATATTTTTGACTGGAGTACCACACTACTTGAGTGTATGAAGAGGCAATTGACAGATTGTCGATAGCGGACACAGAGGAACTTCGGGTTCGGGATGATTTTGTGTTCATTCTTCTTTGAGAGAGTTTTGAGATTTAGTCCTCGAGAAGTGGTACGAGGACATCAGGCCTCTTTTCTTGCTATATGTAGATGGGCAGTATTACTACCGCGAAAGGGTGGTGGAAGGACCAATGAGTCCTTCGATGATGACTTCTTTGCGTGGCTGTCACAACAGATCCCTGTGATCGAGGATTACCCATATGTAGGGATAGATTTTTCTAGAGATCCTGAGATACCCGTGCCCCCTGGTGAGGAGCGAGGGGAGATGGGTAAGTCTCCACCTTTGTAGTTTTTTTTTGTTTGTATATGTAATTTTTATGTCATTTTTGTTATATATATCATTTTTTTATATGGCATAGTATTTGATGGGTATACGTTTGTTGCATGCAGATGTGGGACCCGTGCGACCTATCGATTATGCATGGAATAGGTGTCGTCCTTGGCCAAAAGCCACATATACCACTGCCAGGGGACCAGCAGTGGCAGGGAACCTCCCAGCTGGGGAGGCTGAGAGGGTCCTTAGACGAGTTGAGAGGAACTTCACTGCACTCACTCGCACAGTCCCGATGGCAGAGATAGAGGACCTGCCGCCATCCATGCAGCCTTATGTAGTGGGGGCACCTCGGACATGGGTCCGATTGTTTAGGCATTTATCCCATGTTGTGGACTATTATAACAGGGCCCATAGGCCCTGAACCGATTTAGACTTTTTATGTGCCATGAACACTACTTGTATATATGTTTTGAGGGCATAAGCCCTGTGACTCATTATTAGTCCCATTTTTGAGGCGCTTACATCCATCTATGTACTCTAGTTATTTTATGATGTTATATATGGTTTTTTGATCTTTTGTGTCTTATGGATCACATGTGCAAAAATGTATTTACATGCTTATGTCAATGTTCGTTCATATGTGTGCAAGATGCCAATCTAAAATTTGATGAGCTAGAGTATTTGTAATTTGGTTTAATCTCCTAGGAACATGAAGATATGTAATATAATCAAAGTTTCTCTCTAAGAGACGTACCCTAAGGAATCGTCGGTGTAAGGCTGGATGATGAACCCGATATACTCTGTTTAGCTGAGACACAACTAGTTGAGCATCGAGATAGACTCGGAGATGAGAGATACCCAATGACAAGGTGTCATGAAGCAACTCAATAACTGCACTATACTCAACGACATTATTTGTGGTGTCACCTAAGAATATACCTCCAGATGATAACAACTGGCCTTGAGGTGTAAAGATTACTCAAGCTGCGGAGGCAAGCCTCCGAGTGTGCCGACTAGCACCGTCTGCATACCCGACAAACACCTTGGAATCACTTGACATCTACCATATTCACGAAAGATAACATCAATGACACGTCCATAACACTTAAAAGAAACTAAAAAGTAATAGTACAAAGACTATACATATGTTACAGAAAGTTACCCACAGTGACCTGCCTATGAGTAATACTTCTTGAGGTAGAGCCCATTTCTAGGCTCCGCCAAAGCATTCCCTTCAAAATCAACCAAACGATAAGCACCCTTTTTTAATACCTCTTTTATGATGAAGGGTTCGAACCACATGGGTTTGAATTTTCCTACCCCCAGGGGGTCCTTATCTTGGTCATAGACCAGGACAAGGTCGCCTTCAGAGAAAATCCGAGGATGAATGGACCTATCATACTGACACTTGACCTTATGTTTATGAGCCTTGTTGGCCAGGGATGCATCATGACGCTGCTCATTGAGATGCTCAAGGTGTACTAACCATTCTTCAAGTGGAGAAGTGTCTGGCAATAATTGTATTGCCAATTTTAGAGATGGGATCTGACATTCGATGGGCAAGACTGCCTCCAGCCCGTAAACAGGTTGAAAAGGTGAGAAACCGGTTGCAGTCTTAACAGATGTTCGGTAAGCCCATAATGTTGAGTATAACATCAAATGCCAATTTGACTTGGCTGAGTTGATAGTTCACTGTAGAATAGTCTTAAGAGTTTTGTTTACAACTTCCACCTTCCCATTGGCTTGGGGGTAGTAGGGTGATGAATGCTCTTGCCGTAAGCCAAGATTTGATGTTAATTCGGTCATCATTTGGTTCTGAAAGTGACTGCCATGGTCAGTAATAATCTCTCTCGGGACGCCAAACCTTGCTATGATCTAGTTGAATAAAAAGAGAGCTGTAGTCTCTCCATCATCTTTAAACGTTGGCATAGCTTTGACCCACTTAGTGAAGTACTCTACAACTACGATGATATAGCGATGCCCCCTTGCTAACGGGGGGTCGCAAGTAGTGTAATCAATCCCTCACTTGGTGAAGGGACCAACTATGATGACATAAAACATAGGAGCGAGATGTGCCCTCATCTTCCGAGAGAAGACTTGGCACTGATGGCACTTCTTGACCGATTCTATACAATCTTTGATAAGTGTCAGCTAGAAGTAACTTGCTCGTAGAATCTTTTGGGCTGTTGCCAACCTAGACAAATGACCACCACAAGCTCTGGTATGACAATCATTGATCACGATGACTTTCTCCTCATGTGTGAGACATCGATGTAAGATGCAGTCTACACCTCTCCGATACAACGTATCATTGAGTATGAGATAATTCTTAGCCTGATGGCGTATACGCCGACGCTCATCACAAGAAGAAGAAGTGGGGCACTTTAAAGTCTGGAGATAGATAAGTATATCTCCGTACCAAGGATATGAAGATGTGATAAAAAACATATCTCCCCGGATAGGCGATTCTTCAGGCACAACGTCACTTGACTCAACCGAAAGTTCCAAAATAAGCTCTACGAAGACCAATGACTTTTTGGACTTTGCTGAAACAAAGTCTAAGTCATTCCTGGAGGATGAATAGCCATCTACTTATTTTTCCACCTATAACCCGTCGTGTCAACATGTACTGGAATGGATTCACGACAGCAATGAAGGTGTTCTTGCGAAACAAAACATAATGACGGAACCGTTGAACAGCATGAACTGCTGCCAACGCAAGTTTTTCGATATGAGAATAATTGACTTCCGGTCCTACGAGGCCTCAACTCAGGTAATAGATCACATATTCTGAGAACAAATCATCTTCCTGAACTAAAATCATGCCAATGGTTGACTCTGCGATAGCCATATATAATAATAAATCTTTGTTATAGTTAGGTGGCCATAGCAGAGATGCAGTTGTGATGGCGTGTTTTAATGCGTCGAAAGAGCGTTGAGCAGCTTCATCCCAGTAAAAAGGAACATCTTTCTTCAGTAAGCGCATAAAGCCCTTTGTGGTTTCGGCATAGTTGGCGATGAAGTGTCGTAAAAAGTTCGGCTTGCCTTGTAGACTCTAAAGTTGAAGGATTGTGCGTGGGGGGGGCAACCGGATTATTGCCTCCACCTTGAGAGGATCGACCATGATCCCTGTTGTTGATACAATGAAACCTAACAAACGTCCCGACGTTGCGTAGAAGCTGCACTTGTTTGGATTCAAGTGAATCCTAAAGTAGCGACAATGTTCAAATATTAGTCTAAGGTGTGTGGGATGATCCATTCTCTTGCGAGATCAGGATGCTTGAGGTCATGAAAAGCAAAAGACATGGCCCGCTGGAATGTGGCTCTAGCATTTTTAAGGCCAAAAGGCATCTTATGATATGCGAATTTACCCCACGGACAAATGAATGTCGTTTTGTGTTGGTCTTCGGGTTTGATTTGGATTTGATTGTATCCCGAAAAACCGTCCATGAAAGAAAAGGCTTCGCAACTAGCACATTCATCAATGATCTGGTCAATGAATGGTGTTGGAAAATTATCTTTGGGACATGCCTTGTTCAAATCATGGAAATCGGTACATACACGAATCGTGCCTTGTTTTTTATTGGTTGGCATAGGATTTGACACCCATTGAGTCAAATGGATAGGATAGATAAAACCTGCCTTTAGCAATTTCTCAACCTCAATCTTGATGGCTGTTGCTTTCTTGGGATTAACTGGACGAAGCTTCTGTCGAACAGGCTTGGCATCATGATACATTGTGATTTCATGTTCAACTATTTTGGGATTGATAGTTGGCATTTCCTCATAAGACCAGGAAAAAACATTGCAGAATTATTTGAAAAGATCTGTATAGATTTGAATCTCTTTGGGGGAGCAATCCGCTCCGACGAAGACGTTCTCCATGACGCCAGGGTTTTGGGAGATGTTGATTGGTATAGTTTTAGCGATAGTTTCCATATTTCCCTCAGCGTAAGAGATTAATAGGACACGACTGATCTCTCATCATGGTCACGGTGAATTCTCCTGCTTTGATTCAGCTTAAATCTGGGAGAAAATATGATCTGTGATGAAGATCTTCCCAAGGTTTGTCTGGACTAGTCATTGCTTCAATTAATACTTCATCAAAAGGAAAGACTAAGTCTAACGAATTGATGTTAGCGAGAGAACCCTGAGCCCAAATAGGCTCTAGAAGTGGATCTAACTCTTGTGCAGGAGTTAAATCAGTGTTAGCTAAAGCTTGCTGGACTAAAGAGTACACTACTTCAGCAGAAAAAAAGGGAATGGACATGCCTAGGTGCCCTGTCTCATCCATCGTGTCTGATGGGGAAGGAAAAATCCATGGATCCTCGAAGTAAGTCGTGCGGAATGACGAAACTTGAAAAATATCAACCTTATGGTGATTAGATATAAATTTGATATCGCCGTGAGGAGGTGGGTAATCAAAGGTACCCATCAAGGATGGGCACAAACCAATTCCTATGTTGACAACACCTGGTTGAGGATTATCAATCATCGGGATCGTGGATGCCCCCAAAGCTGGGTCAGGTCTAGAGAAAGACAATTGATCGATGGTGACTATCTGACCCTTGTGTGGAAACAACAAGACCCAGAAAAATGTAGCAACCACAACTTGCATAGCATAAGTCCAACTCTGTCCTAACAAGAGGTTATAGTCGAGGGGAGCATCGACTACCTCTACTTCGACACACACGGTCTTCTCTCCTAACTATACAGGGAAAGAAGGAATGATGCCATGTGGTCGGAACGAATGACTGTCGAAAGAAGTGAGGAGAGTAGGTGATGGAGACAAAATGGGCTGGCCAATGGCCTTCCAACATGCCAACGACATAACACATGTCGAAGCACCCTCATTGACCATCATGCAGAAGATATTCTGAGTAAAAGTTTTCATGGGATAAGCCACTACTATCTGAAATGCTACGTGGTAAGGCAGACGAGGTTTTAAGTTCGTTGTATCTAACATGATGGTACCCGGATTACAAGTCGCATTAGAGCCCAACGCGGTTAACAAGGATTTCCTCTGAATAGGGCAGCTTTGGAGGACCTCCAAAGCAGACATCGCACAAGGGGTTTGTGATAAATCTTCACCACAGAGTAGTTCTGGGCGGCCCTTGCGTCTGGGTTATGTGAAGCTTTTTTAAATGCACCTTTTGGAATGCATGTCATTGTTTCTCCCAACGTCTTCTCAATCTGTAGAGGAAGAGATGGGAGATCAACTTCTTTACCTTTCTCAAAAGTGCTTGGTTTACTATAATCGTGCGCTCTAGTTGATATGAAAGCATCACCCCTAACCATATATACGTTCGTGGATGTGGGGTTTTCCGTAGGCGGGAAGGTTTCTTGGCTGCCCCCTTCCGTGCTTACAGAGGCTTGAGTTAGATTTTTCCCATGTTGAAATGGATTAGTCAACATGGCCTGTTGTTGTTGTGTGACAAACTTTTGGGCCTCTACAAGTCAAGGATATAGATGGGTCGGGTGGTCTTTCACACACAAGGTGCATGGATACCTCACCTTCCATTTTCCACTGTTGTCCCTGCCAGCATTATCGTTGGGTTTTTACCCCCCTTACCCTTCTTTCATTTTTTTTTCTTCCCTTCAGGTTGTTGGGTGGCCTTTGGTTTAGTCGACTGCACAGTGTGTACTTCCGACGTTTTGGTAGGGGGAGCAGCCAAAGCAGTAGTTTGGTTGGACACTGTGTGTTGTATGAATAACTACTGCAACTGCTTTGTCAATTTCTCAACGGGCTTGGTTTGTGCTGAACCAACAATACCATTAGCATGTGGTCCAAATCTCTATCTAGTTTTATCCAGTATTGAACGTTTTGCATATAGCAAGATGTTGTATAATAAACCAGACCGAGAATAGATGAGCTCAAACTGTTGAGCCCTCATGATGGTGTCTTCTTCAGAGAAAACTCCTGATGTCGCAACGTCTTTGGATAACTGCGGGACCAAATACTTAAGGAACCACTCAAGCAGGAATGCTGGTGGAACTGGTACCTTGATTAAACTCTTCCAACATCTCCATTCTCGGATGTGATCAGAGATATGGTCCACTGTTTTCTATTCGAAATTAGCGAGTAGCTCAGTGCCAACATTGTATGTCACAGGTAACTAGAAATGGTTAAGGAAATCCATTGCCAGTTTTCTAAAAGAAGAGTATCTTGAGCAATCAAGCTCAATGTACCATTTTGCGGCACTCCCAATGAGAGTACGTTGAAACAATCAAAACTGTACGGAGTCATATTTCAATGAGTTAGATGAGCACCAAAGATGAAAGGTAGTAAGATGATCTCCTGGATCTTCATTAGGCTTGGCTTCGAACTTTGGAATGTCCTAAGGCAACTTCATCGGCATAGGAGGCCAACGCGGATCGTGAAAAATAGGGTCATTCAACAACCTCGTCAAATTTGGCAAGTGTAAAGTCGCCAGTAATGGTAGTTTGGGTTGCTGCTGATAACCGGGGAAAAAGGGACCTGGAGTTTGACTGGCACCAGGTTGCCAGGAAAAGTTTGGCTGCTGGCCCGGATTCTGGTAAAAACCATGGCCTTAGCAAGCATAATGATTTTTCATATGTGGAGACATCATTGGCTGATTTCCCAAATAGGACATAGATTGTTGGGCATGCGTTGTATTCAAAGGACTTTGGGAAGGATTACCCCATGCCGGTCCCGTGGGGATAGGCATAGTAGTTTGTCCGGGGTTCCATTGATTGTGGAAAGAATTAGCCCAGATCGACATTCTGGAGGAGGGAATGAATCCTTGCCCTGAATTCCAAGGTCCTGCTAGGTTTTCCCCTTGTGCAGGAATAGTACCCTGCACAGGAGTAGATTGTCTAAAAATGGGGTTGCCCCCAGTCGGGAAAGCGACTGATGAGAAGGTGTTTTTACCAAATGTTTTGTTCCAATAAAACGGTGTCGAATGTACCAACATACTATGTGAAGGTGGTCCTTGAATCCCCACTCCAAATAAACTATTGTGTGTAGGTTGCCCAGTGGATTGCTGATGCGAGCAACCGAGTGAAGGGGACGAAGGAGGGATATGACCTCCTCCGTAAGGAAAAGGGTTAAAAGGGATAGGAGTGCCTCCCATGTGACCTTTCAGAGGAGCGTTAGAGCTCTGTGCCCCAGACCCAAAGTCTGTAAAGTGGAGTAGGAAAGTACAGGACTTGTACCCGAACTAGGCATTCCATATGAGAACGGAGGGCCCTTCGCACTTGGTGTGAAAGGGGTTGTGTCTGCCGCCAAAGATAGGTTCGGACCACTGTGCGAAGTAGTTGCGATTAAGACCATGGTGGATCGGACTGACGACGGTGGGTTATGAGATGAAAGCTCTCTTGTGGTGACAACCGTGGTGGGAATTGAAGAATTCCCAGAAGGAGTAACAACATTTGTTTCCATTGCTGTGTGCGACACTGTCTGGCGCTCGTGAAATTGAATTGGTACAATAAAAGGTGCCAAGAAATCAGTGGTTGGGGTTTCAACCTGGCCAAGAGCGATTGCTTCAAGGTCCAAAACGGTCGATTCCTCTGGGGGTTGTTTGGGCACTATGGTTTGTAACACGGTCGCTTCAAAAGACCCTTGTTGGTCTAGCTTCCACCTTAATGGTGGCGGGGGTGGTTCCAATGTAACCGACGACAGGCCAAGAAGCCTTCGTGACCGACGGAGCTCGGGATCCTCCACTATGTGAGAAGATCCAAGACACTCTAAGGTAGTCTAAACGCTCAAAAGTAACACCCACTACAAAAGAATCCCTAGAAGACAAGACAAGAAAACACTAAATTAATTGGAGGAATAGTTACAACAACCAACACTAGAGCAACTTACCGGTGAAAGTGCAACTCGAACATGGAAGCATCCTCTAGGTATACTCTACAAAGTGTGGCCCGATGTCTGTCCTAGGTACCACGGTATACTCCCGCAGTCACCTATGTATATCCCTAACAAAGATTGGCAACTAGGTTGCCAACATGCGAACAATCACCAGGTGGGTACAGTCGAAAGTTGGGTAGACCACAATGAGTAGGGTATCGAGCCCGAAACCTGTCAAGGGTATCGAGAGAAAATGGTTTGGAAGACAACTGAGGACCTCAAATGGATTCGAAACCCATGAAGCCCCATGGAAAATGCAAACGACAGAATCCCAAAACAATCCCTCTATATGTGTTCTCCACTACAATTGGTCCGGCTTTGGAGGGGTTATCTCCGCTACCTTTCTGCACGTGACCTTGTGTTTATCCCCTGTGTTAGAGGGGTTCCCAGATAACTTCCACGAAACTGGACTTAGACACTCCTTATCTCAAACTCCAATGTTTGATTTTAAATGGCCTTGAAGAGTTTCCTCTCCAACCTAATCCAAGGCCCTAGTCCTGAACTAGTTTGTGAACCCTACAAACATAAAAGTCTAGTAGATTTTAAATTTAGCATTACTTTTATGGCCTTGTATTACGCCAAGGGGTATGAGGGTGAAACTGATGATGTGTAAAAGACGAAAGCAAAAAATGAATAAAAAAGCCGGAAACAAAACTTTTACTGAATGCAAAATTTCTACAACTTTTCAAAAAATATTTTTAATTTTTCTAAGATTTTGGACAACAAACTCAAAGGAATTTCACTCGACTACGAGCTACTTATGATCTAAGTGAACTGCAAAATATTATGAAATAAAAGACTTTTCCCTGGCCTAATAATGCAAAAACACATTGTTCAACCAAACAAGAAAATGAAAAGATTTTTTTACTTTATTTTAAATGCTAGTAAAGCAAGAAAAGAAAAATACCGACAAGAAAAAGACAAGAAAAACAATTCTGGCCTAATCGCAGATCACAAAGAATCAGATGAACAAATCACACAATAGAAATTGTAAAAACAATGACTCTCACACTTGTCTAAAAACCGTAATTTTATTTTTCTGACAACGTTTTAAATGAGAAAAAACAAGCTAAGAGTAAGATTAATCCTAAGCTACTGTCTGCTCACACAGAGATTCAAACACCTGAGAGGAATAATTCTTATCAAGGGAAAGGATGACTGCCTTACCCTCAACAAAAAGTATTATGTACAAGCACACAACTGTCACTTTAACAGCACAGATGCGAACACGTGCTGAATATAGACATAGTACATGTACACGCGGGCTGACCTTGTACAAGTCGCGTGTATATCTAAACTCTGAGAAAAAATGGAAACATACAGACCAAACCAGGAAGAGACCACTGATATTGATAAATAGGATCCCTTGAAGGCTTGGACACTCTTTCTAACAGAAAAACAAATAATGCAAGGAAAAAATAATAAGGCAAAAAACAACTTGAGATAGGACTGTTAGCAAACAAGACTTAGACAGAATTCCAGAAACCCCCCTGAGAATATGTGATTCTGACAGGGAAGAGGATGACTTCCTCTGAGGTTCTATGAACTCTACACACTACTTCTACCTCTACATCTAGCATTCACACGTGGGCTGTAAGAGGATAGGGTGCAGGTACATGCGTACAGACCTCGTGCAAGCCGCGTGTACCTCTATGGGTCCCAAAAAAAAGAGTCAAGCAACAGTCAAGGAAAGCTAGTATGGAAAACCAGACTCCCTGCTAGCTCAGACCTTACAACAATGAAAAGAAAAGATAGGCAAGAAAAATTAGTCTTTAAACTACCCAAAAACTAAATAAAATTCCAGGAACCCTAGATATTCTCCCCAGTATGGTCGCCAATTCTGTTGTTGGGGAAAAACACCCTACGGACTAGCAAATAGAGTTCAGACTTTGCATGCAGATATGACCGAATAGAAATTACTTTCTACCTTCATCCCTAGATTTAAATCCCCTTTTCTTAGTAAATGCATGGAAAGATCAACTTACCTCATTACCGACGTTTGATGTCGATCCTCCGTTGTGCTTGATTACTTGTTTGCAATACTCCTTCCAAAGCTAATCTACATTCAAGATGAGGAACAACTATGCATGCATACTACTTATATACTAGTGGGTTAGAAATCCAAACATATACTGATCAAACTATAAACAGTTCATGAATTGGGACAAGAAAAACACTTTCTTTATTACTTTGAATGAGTTAACTTACAAAAGTTGAGACTGGCCACCGCTCCTTGAACCTAATCCTGGGATCCTCTTCTTCTGTCCTCCAACTGCTTTGCTTTGAATCTCCTTTGGCATAAGGAAAGGCTAAAGGGTTGGGACAATGGGAATACGTAAATGGGCAGAGTTTCTTTGCTATATTTTTCCTTCTCCACATGGGACCCCTACCCCTTATTTTATAGGCTAGAAGGAGCTAGGTATTTGGATGAACCCTCGGCCATGCATGGCCGGAAGTTTCAGTTAACTCACCCATATCTTTTTGTTCTGTCAGCAACTTTCCTTTTTTCATGTTTTTGTTGGTCCACGCGGGCTGTTTTGGGTCAGCCAGCGTGTACACGCGTGCAGTAATGGATTAGGGCACGTGGGCCTTTATAAAAGAGGATTTTGAAAGAGTTGTTCAGCAGTTCTTTGGCAAAGAAGGGATATGAGTTGGCCTGATGCCAGGTAATCATGTGTGGTGCAATTTAGGGTTATAACACTAACTTCTTTGCAAGATGCATATACGCTTGTTGCTCCACTACAACTCACGTATATCGGTATTTGTGCCAGAAAATACAAAATGAGGTCGGGTTTCCATGTCACGACAGAAGATCTATGATCTTTGGCCTTTCCATATACTGGAAACGTTCCGAATCGATCCTTTAATTTCATTTTGGAGGCTTTAAGAGCACAATTTCGAGCTATGGAAAAAGAGGAGAAAGCATTCAACTTTGAGAGCAAAGTTACTCTGGAGAAATTACTTCATATTGAGTCTGCATCCCTTTGTCCCTCAAGTATGAACACAGTGTTCATCCCCCAAGCTCTTTCCTTATTGTCGAGAGGACCTCATTACCTCTTTGCTATGAGCTTGCCTTTGGTGGAGGATTGAAGTGGTGGAGACCCAGTTGGAAGGAACTTGGTTTCTTGGTTTCGAACCATGCCGACACGGAAGTCTATAATGTTGATACTTCTGTTGATCAATTATTAATAGAAATACTCTTTTCCTGTCCTATCGATATCTTGCAAATATATGATTATTATCCATGGGCATGTTTGTAATGTTTATTAATGGATTGTGCTATCTGATGTGCTAACTCATTTTATATATTGTCACTATATACTTGCATTGCTTGTTTGTTGAGAACTTCTTGCAGGTGTAAATATTTGGGTCAAAGTTCTCAACGATGGAATGACATCAAATGATTGGTTCGAGGTAGGTTTCTTCCTCATATTGCACATTAGTTTATATAGAACATGTTGGAATTGAGTTGATTTCTGCAGTCATACCTGTCTATTATGGTTTACCCTTGGCCTTAGAGAGTTTTTCCCTTGCAACACCTGGATCCATTGATGGGATTGAGGATTTAGATGATGTCTTATTGAGACAATGGGGGGATAAAAAAGACTTTATGTATTATATCACAGATTTTGGGTCCCTAAAGAGAAAGGAGGGGGAGTTTGTATCCGATTTCTCCAAAAGATTCAACAAAATGTACAATAAGAGCCATGCTGAGATAAAGCCTACATAATCCTCTGCTAAAATTATTTGTGCTAGTGCTTTTGACCCTAATTTCTTCCTCCTGTTAAGATAAATAAGAGCTACTTCCTTGACTTGTATGAAAGATGCAACCCTGGAAGTAGAATCCAATGTGTTAGTAGTTGACATAATCAGAAATAAAGATGATAGAGATGGAGGAAGGAAGAGATCTGAAGCCTCAACCTTTGGTTCCTCGGCATCCCATCCTCAAGTAGATGAATTGACCAATATGGTAAAATCTATTTTTGCAGAGATGGAGAAGATGAAAATCGAGGGGAAGAAAGGTTATAAGAGTCTCCAAAATGCTGAAAACAAAGGAAACTTCAGAAGACCAAACAATGCCCCTCATTTACTTCCTAGAGAGCCTAGAAACAGAGACAGGGATGATCATAAAATCCAAACCCCCCTCCAAAATAATCTTGTCGTTGATGTAGAAGGTGAGGAAGAAGAGTTAGATCCTAAAATCCATTGTCTTGGAGACACCTCCCCATTTCCCCATTTGACTCAATATGCATACGATGAGTCCCTCATGGACAACCAAATAAACGAGTTGAGTAAAGGGGACAAGACCAATAGTAATCCAAATAAATATAACCTCGGGTATAAGAAAAAAAAAGGGAAGTCTGACATCCCTGATCAACCTCCCAAAGTAGATAATCTTGCCAAAGACTCAAAAAACAACAACAAGGAGAAGAAAACACAAAATCCCTCACGATGAGCCAAAGGTCATGTCCCATAAGTAAAAGAAATTTTTAAGCCCCCCTCCTCTTTCAACTTTGAGCATGAGATTCAAAAGATCAAAATCCCTATACCCCTTTCAGAGCTGATCAAGCATGAAGATTTCAAAATATCCCTCTCTAAACTGTTGCAACCCGAGCATTCATCTCATTCCACAGACTCAGTAAACCTTCAAGATGAAAATCTAGTAGTCATTCTAGGTCCCTTGATAGAAGACATAGATGATTCATCCCCTCCTTTCTACACCTCATTGAACATACATGACAAGGTGCTGCATAATTTTCTGATGGACTCAGGGGCATCTCATAATCACATGCCCAAACTTGTCATGGATGAGCTTGGATTATAAATCATAAAATCTTATCATGATTTGTATTCTTTTGATTCAAGGAAGGTATAGTGCCTTGGGGTCATCAAAGATCTGGTTGTGACCTCGTTTCATCTTCCCATGAAAAGTGTGATCATGGATATCATGGTGGCCGATGTTGCTCCCAATTTTGGTATGCTCTTGTCAAGATCTTGGATTAAAAGAATTGGAGGAAAATTACAAATGGACCTCACATATGATACCATTCCTGTATTCGGAGGGGAGCATACAAGATTGTACAAAGAAGCTCAGTAGGACTACATTATCAGTGATGAACCTGACCCCACCAATCATCCTATCTTTGCACTTGATACTGATTTGGGATCTAGCTTATTGCAGTTCACCGATGCCCCTGAACCTCCTCTTGAGATCAAAAAACAATCCCTTACTCTCTGTGAATGTTCTCGTCCGATTACCTTTGTTTGGAAAATGTTCTTTGATTGAGCTTCTTCTAGGGAAGGTGCTGGTGCCGGGGTAGTCCTTGTTTCTCCTGTTCAAGAAATCATATCTCTTTCATACAAGTTAGAATTCTAAGCTACCAATAATGTGGAAGAGTATGAAGCTCTTATTTGGGGTTTGAGGACAACAAAGGACATGTGAATTAAAGAGATATCAGTGTTTGGAGATGCTGAGGTAATTTTCCATCAAATCATAAATATTCATCAAGCCAAGCATCCTCGGCTTAGAAGTTACATGAATGAAATCTGGATCTCATTGACAATTTTTTCTTAGCCTTCAACATCTCATTTATTCCAAGAGAAGAGAATGTGATGGTTGATTCTCTGGTTGTTTCAGCGAGTAATTTCAGAGTCCCTTTGCCACCTAAACTCAGGCATGTTGTAAAAGTGAAATATAGACCCTCTATACCTAACAATGTTAAGCATTGGAAAGTGTTTGAGGATGATCTTTAGATCAGAAGATTCTTGGAGACTGTTGATGAGTTTTATACACTACACATTGATCAAGATCTTGATTTTGAAATAAATCCTCATGCTGATGTTTTTCTGAACAAAATTGCTAATCATCATATAGTTCAGTTGCCTAACAATCATATCCCAAAGGGACTAGTTCCTTTGGAAACATTATTTGAGAGAAATGATGTGGCAGTAAAGGGTAAAGCTGCAAATAAAGATGCTGATGTAGCTAAGTGAAATATTGGCACAGAGAAAGATCCAAAGTTTGTCAAGCTGTCAAGCAGTTTGTCAAGGGAGAAAAGGGCTGAGTACGCTGAGCTATTAAGGGAATTTTCTGATGTGTTTTCTTGGACCTATGAAGACCTCAGAACATATGACACAAGTTTCATTGAGCACAAGATCCCACTGAAAGAGGATGCCAAACCATTTAGGCAGAAATTAAGTCAAATAAATCCTATGTTGTTGCCTATTATGGAAAGGGAGGTAAAGAAGTTGTTGGCTACCCAAATAATTGTTCCTTTGAGATATTCTGAATGGGTGTCCAACCTGGTCCCAGTAAGAAAGAAGAATGGTGAAATCAAATTGTGTGTCGATTTCAAGAACCTAAACAAAATCTCTAAGAAGGACAATTACCCTTTTCCAAAGATGGAGCACATATTGCAGAAGGTGACTGGTGCATCTAGGATTTCCATGATTGATGGATTTTCTGGCTACAATCAGATCTCTGTCCTACCTAAAGATAGAGAAAGACAACCTTCACCACTCCTTGGGGCACATTCATGTATGCCAAAATTCCCTTTGGACTAATGAACATAGGAGTAACCTTCCAAGGAGCCATGGACATCGCCTTCATTGGAGAAAAGGAAAAAATTGTCATCATCTATCTAGATGACATTACAATATTTTCCAGATATGATAAAGAACACTACCAACATCTAATAAGGGTCTTCTTGAAATGCAGAAGGTTCAGTCTCTCCCTTAATCCAAAAAAGTCATTGTTTGCCATGCAAGAGGGAAAATTATTGGGGCCCATAGTATCAATTGAGGGGGTCAGAATTGACTCAAGCAGGGTGGAAGATATCCAAACCTTGTCTCTTCCTAGACCCAATAAGGAAGTGCAGTCCTTCCTGGGAAAAAATAATTTTCTAAGAAGGTTTGTTTCAAATTTTGTTGAATTGGTAAAGCACATCACAACTATGCTCAGGAAGGGGAATGAAGTGAAATAGACTGTTGAGTCCAGAAATTCTTTTGAAAAAGTCAAGAAAGCACTGACTGAGGCACTTGTGCTTACCAGTCCTGATTACTCAAAATATTTTCTGATTTTTTCTTTTGCTTCTTTTGATACAATGGCAACTGTTTTATTGCAGAAAAATGCTGAAGGGCTGGAGAAACCTATTTCATTTTTCAGCAAAGCACTAAGAGATGTAGAAGTGAAATATGACATCATGGATAAATAGGCCTATGCCTTAGTGAAAGATCTCAAATATTTCAGAGTCTATGTCCTGCTTTCAAAGATCATTGCTTATGTTCCTTCAACCTCTGTGAAGGACATTCTCATTCATCTTGACATAGATGGAAGAAGGAGTAAGTGGATTGCCAAAATCCTTGAATTTGATCTGGAAATAAAACCCACTAAGATAGTTAAAGGCGAAGGTTTATCCAAGTTAATGGTTGAATCTAATTGAAAATATCTAGGGGTTAACTTTATCAACACTTGCTCAGAAAATCAGGGAGCTAAGTTGTCTGATAAAGGTTCTCAGGACAACCCTCCATTGGCAGAATGTGCTTGGTACAAAGACATTATATTTTTTCTGCAAGAGTTAAGGCCCCCTAATGGAATGGGGAAGAGAAAGGCTAGAGCCTTAAAGCTCAAGGCAATTAGATATTTCCTTATTAACCAGGTTTTGTATTAGAAAGACCCTCTAGGAGTACTCTTGAGATGCTTAGACCCAATAGAGGCCCAAAATATTATGTTTGATTTTAATGACAACCTATGTGGGGGACATCACTTCTGGAGAACCACAACCTATAAAATTCTCAGGGTTGGGTACTTTTGGCCTAGCCTATTCACTGATGTCTATGCAAATATCAGGGCTTGTATTAAGTGTCAAAAGTTTTCTGGGAAGCAACAGCTCGAGTATTTTCCATTGAATCCTATGGTAGCTTCAGGATCCTTTCAGTAGTGGGGGCTGTACTTCATTGGGGAAATTCATCCTTCTTCAAGTCATCAACACATATGAATCTTAACTGCACCATATTACTTCACCAAATGGATAGAAGCTATCCCCACAAGGAGTGCTTCGCACAAAATAGTCATTGGTTTCCTTGAATATATTATGGCAAGGTTTGGGTGTCTGAATAGAATCATCACTAACAACGTTGCATCGTTCAAGGCCAAGCCATTGGTCAAATTATGTGAGCAGTTCAGAATTTCATTGATCCACTCCACCCCCTACTTCTAGAGGACAATAAGAAAGCATGGGATTCAATGCTCAAATTTTCTCTGTGGGCTAACATAGTGACAACAAAGATATCCCTGGGTGTCTCTCCTTTTCATCTCGTGTATGGAATTGAGGCCATATTTCCTTCTTAGCTCGCCTTGCCAGTCGAAAAATTATTCCAAGACTTCCAATGGGAGCCTGTTGATATGATCAAAAGAATACAACTTGTAAATGCAAGATACCAAATATAATAAATATCCAGAACAAAAATAAAATGATAGAAATGGAAGAATAACAATGATATAACCAACATAATCTCCACAATAGCACATAAATGATATAAGAACAACAATAGAAATAACACTTTGATTTAGAAATCAATGTTCACGAGCCTCTTTGAGGGGGAAACCTCTAGTCGAGCAAATATCTGTTACAATAATATCCAAGCTAGGGTTTTCATACCCTTGACCCTTATTTATACTAAATATGTCTATCAAGAGAAGCATCTAGAGGAAGATCCTTCTAGAAGAGAAAGATTCTATTAGGTCTTCTTACATCCGCCTTATTCTATTTTATTGAAAGGCCTTATTAATATTGACCTTTATTACATCCAAATATATTGATCTACCTATGTGCGGGTTAGGACCCTAACATGTCTGCCCCCTTAAAAACAAACTTGTCCTAAAGGCTTGAGATGTGGAAACTGCTGTAGAATGGTAGCTGGTTCCCAAGTGGCATCTGTTGGAGTCGTGTCTTTCCACTTGACTAGCACTTCCTTGATGGTTCTTTGACGCAGGAGACACTCACGTTGGTCCAAAACTGCTTCTGGCTGTAGAAAAATGGATCCTTCTTCAGCTAACTCTGAAAGGTTGGCTTGAATTTGGCACCTAGTTCCAATCACCTTATTTAAGCATGAAACATGAAAAACAAGATGTAGCTTCAACTGACTGGGAAGAGATAACTGATATGCGACTTGTCCCACATGCTTGAGAACTGTATAAGGACCATAAAATTTGGGCACTAGTTTCTGACAATGCTCGGCCTTGAGGGAAGTTTGCTTGTATGGTTGCAGTCATAGAAACACCTGATCTCCTTCTGCAAATTGACATTCAGAGCGACCTAGATCTGCTTGTTGCTTCATGTGATTCTGTTCCATGACCAAGTTCTCTTTAAGGGTACAAAGAATATCCTCTCGAACTGTAAGTGTTTGGGCAACCACCTGGACCTTCAAGGTACCCAATAAGTATGAGAGAACTGAAGGTAGCTTATGTCCATATACTGCTTCAAAAGGAGTCATGTAACTGTTTGGTAGGAAGTGTTGTACCACCATTCGACTAGGGGTAACCTTTGAGCCCACTGATGTTGTTTTTTAGAGGCAAAACACCTTATATATGTTTCCAAACACTTGTTGATAACTTCTGTTTGACCATCAGTTTGGGGATGATAAGATGTGCTGAGATGCAATTGGGTGCCCTGTAGCTTAAGCAGTTCTTGCCAAAAATTGCTTTTGAAAGTTGGGTCACGATCAGAAACAATAGAGTGCGGCATGCCATGAAGCTTGAAGACCTGGTCCATGAAAATTTGAGCCACCATGGATGTAGTAAATGGGTGTTGAAGAGAACATAAATGAGCATACTTGGAAAGGCGATCCACAACCACCATTATGACTGATTTATTCCCTGATTTGGGTAAGCCGGTGATAAATTCCATAGAGATATCCTTCCAAATAGCAGGTGGAATCGGAAGTGGTTGTAGTGTGCCTGGAGATTTGACTGTTTCTCCCTTGTTGCATTGACACACCTCACATTCATCGACAAAATTACATATGTCCTATTTCATACCATCCCAGAAAAAAGAACGTTTGACCTTGTCATATGTTTTGGTGAACCTTGAGTGCCCCGCTGTGGGTGTAGCATGAAGCTCAGAAAGTACTGTGGATTTAAGCTTTGATTATTTACTTAAATACAAACGGCCTTTGTATAGAAGCTCATCCTAGAGCCAAGAGTACCCCGGGGGATCCAGAGAATTGGTCTGCAATTGCTGGATCAGATGTGAACTTTTGGGATCTTGAAGCCATTCCTAGCGCATAGCTTGGAGCCAATTGGGTACAATGAAGGAAAGAGAAAAAGGGGTACTTCTTCTTCATATTTTTAGGACAATGCATCTACCACTACATTGTCTTTTCCCTTCTTGTAAAGAGCTTAGTCATCCATTTTTGTTTCTCCGAGGAGGAAATGCGTTGTTCCAAAAAGTACTTGAGGCTTTGATGGTCGGTCTTAATTTGGAAGCGTTTCCCCAAGCAATAAGGGCACCACAGATCAATGGCATGAAAAATAGCCAACATTTTCTTTTCATAAATGGGTTTGCCCAAATTCCTTTCAGACAGTGGCTTGCTGGTGAAGGCCAAAGGTCGACCCTCTTTCATAAGGACAACGTCGATTCCTTTCCCTGAGGCATCACATTCCAACACAAAGGTCTTTGTGAAATCAGGAAGGGCCACAACCGGAGTGGGTCACATGGCCATATTCAAGGTTTGAAAAGCTTGAGCAACTGCTAGAGTCCAAGTGAAAGATTTCTTTTTGAGGAGAGAAGTGAGAGATGCTACAATCTTTCCGTAGTTCTTAACAAACTTGCGATAATACCCTGTTAAGCCCAGAAATCCACGCAAGCGTTTGAGAGTCTTTGGGTGCGACCAGTCTTTCATAGCTTCAATCTTTTTTGGATCCACCCTAACGCCATCCTTGCTAACCATATGACCCAAGTATTCTACTTCTGAGGCACCAAAAGCACATTTAGACTATTTCAGGAAAAGTTGGTGCTGAGAAAGTAGATGGAGAACTTGATCCACATGAGTAAGATAGTCTATCCAGGTTTTTCTATAGATGAGGATATCATCAAAGAAAACTAAGACAAAATGACAGATAAAGGGATGGAAGACATGATTCATGAGGCTTTGGAAGGTGGAGGGAGCATTACACAAGCCAAAGGGCATGAACAAAAACTCATAGTGGCCCTCATGAGTGCGAAAGGCTGTCTTGGGAATGTCTGCCTCTTTCATACATATCTGGTGATAGCTCGAGCGAAGATCAAGTTTAGTAAAGAATTGGGTGCCACTTAATTCATCCAGGAGGTCATCAATGACAGGAATGGGAAATTTGTCTTTAATGGTCAGTTTGTTGAGGGCACGAAAGTCAAGACACATTATCCAAGAACCTTATTTCTTCAGGACCATGACTACATGAGAAGAGTAAGGGCTCGTACTAGGGTGGATAACACCTGCATTAAGGAGTTCATGGACCGTTTTCTCAATTTCATTTTTTTGTGAAAAGGGGTGGCGATATGGATGGATATTGGGAGGAAGGCTTCCGGGTACAAGGGGAATGGAATGATCATGAACACCACGGGAAGGAGCGAGTCCTTGGGGAGTGGAAAATACCATTTGATGTTTAGAAAGGAGGGCTTGGAGGTCTTGCAACTCCGGGGGTGTCTCTATTGCTTGTATGGCATGGAGTTGGGAAATGACACCAGAATGACCTTTTTTGAGCATCTTTTCCATGCAATGGGAACTAATAACCTCAGGTGAAGCAACAGTGATGCCTTGGAATTTATATTGGTGGCCTTCCTGGTCGAATTGCATGGTTAATGCCTTAAAATCCATGAGAATGGGACCCAAAGTTCTTAGCCAGTCTGCACCCAACACAATGTCACAACCACCCATGTCGATATAAAACATATGGGATTTTAGGTGGTAGTCACTGATTTGGAGACACACATTTTCACAGCGCCCTCCACATTTCATGGAACCACCATTGTCAATCATGATTTGGAAATTGTTGACAACATGGATGTAGCAATGAGTTTCTTGGGCAATGCGGTGATGAATAAAATTATGGGTGCTGTTCTCGGTCAATCTGTCAGCAGATGAGCAAAATAGAGACCGTTCTGCATGCCTTGCAGGCTTCACCAAGGCAGAACATCTATAGCAGCAAGAGTGTTAATAAAAAGCAGAAAAACAAAACATAAAACAATCTAATCTAACAACTGTGAAGCAAATAACGATTCGGAAATAAACAGAAATATCAAACATGAGACAAGGAAGTCC
>ML814130.1:90705-121626 GCA_009831015.1 Picea engelmannii | reverse complement strand
TTGATTGATGATCATGGAGAGCATGTTCAGATTCCTTCTATAGATGATTTTTCCCCAGGATATCTTACAGAACTACATGAAGACACCATCCTTGACAGGAGAATGCGAACTTCAAAACGAGGAAATGTGGAGTATCTTCGAGTTGGTCTTAAAGGAACAAATCCAAGCAAAGCCAAGTGGATTGAGGTTGGAAGAGTAAGGGAACTATACCCTCATCTTCAAATAGACTGAAAACAGTCTTTTGGAGGTCCAAAAGCTTTCCAATGGGGAGGTGTGATCAGGGGATCAAATTTTGCTCAAAAATTCAAAGTGCTCGGAATCACTTCAAATCAAATGAGAGCGTAGGCCTCGTTGTTACAAACCCAACGCAACTCATTTGGGTTCAAACAGACGTCGGGAGCGAGAGATATCATGTTCTGTTCAAATTTACAAACATGAAAAAAAAAGGGTTGCTAACTGTACAATCCGTACAGTTCTTACGGACGCTGACGTGGCAGGCCGTACAACACGTGGAAATCCATATGACACATGGAAAATAGGCATTTAGACAGTTGGTAGGTGACTTGGCAGTGAACGGAACGATGACATGTGGCCCAGTTAATGGCTGTCACGTGTCATCCATTATTTGGTTTAAAACTTATGTCGTTGGCCGGAGTCGACCCCGCGACCTCCGGGAAGGGGCAAAGACTTGGCAAAGATTCGCCAACCAGTGTGATGCCATTTGTTACTTATTATATATATGGAAAGGAATGTATATAAGTTTGAATATGCGGGTGGTTTGGGCCACAACCGGGCTGGGGCTTAGCCCCAGCCCTTGGTCGCGCAGTATATAACATATAACCCACAACTATAGTGTATGGGCGTGTGTGCACGGTTAATGTTTGTTCCAACGGTTATTTCAACAACCCACCATTTGGCCTTTGACCATTGGCTTTTGTAATGGGAGCCCATGTTTATGCTAGCGCGTGGTCGCATGGGTCATATGACTTGTCCCTTGACAGTTAGGGGCTAGGTGCACCCATAACTGTCCTATAGTTTGCACGGTTTGCATGGTTGCATCTGGAGCTAGGTTTTTATGCTTAAATATGCGTGTGGGCTAGGTTGAGCCATGGGAGGTGCGTTTTGCAGATGCAGAGACAACAAGCTTGAAGGGGGGACTTCCAGGAAGCTTATCTTCTTCAATTTTTGGCCAAACGAGGTGCCGAAAAAGCCCAAATAGGGGTTTTTGGACATTATGAAGCCATTGGAGCAGTCTATTTGGCATTTTGAGCATTGTAAAGCAAATTTTTGAGAACTTTTAGCAAACAATACAAATGATCCATTGGAAGCTGGACTAGGAGATGTAACCCAAGAGAGTGGTGAACTCCTTTATCATTTGTTGTGTTATGTGTTTTCTGTTCATTGATTATGATGTTGTTTATATGCATCTTGAATGAGTAAATCCTATTAAAAGTTGTGTTGCAAAGATGATCCATTTTCATTTATAACACATATAATTTTACTTGCAAATATTTTCAAGAATACAAGTCTTCTTCATTTTTAGATCAGAAACAGTCATTCAAAAAAGAGGGGAGGAAGATCCAATAATTTTAGTGAGTACTTATTTCAAATTAAGGAACTAAGGTGACACATGTAATGATCAAATCCAGATGGCACAAATGGATATCTTTCTAGAGAAATTGGATGGTCAAGAAGGGAATTGACCAACAACCACCCTGCAATGTATGGAGTATGCAGAACGCTAAAGAATCACTCAATAATAATAAATGAAAATGGAAAATCTCAATACGTTGTACGCAAATCCCTGAAGAATCACCTGATAATAATAAATGAAAATTTCAATCTGCTGTACACAACTCTTAAGCACAAAGTCGTTATATATTCAGTCAATTTGAATGTTTATCAATAATATTTGAAGCACTAACTGCATAGGTTGTTTGCCTTATATTTTCCCAACGAATCCATTGTGGATCAATACTATGTAAAAGAATTGGGTTCCCAAGAGAATGATAATGAATGACTACATTTCTTTCTGCACCACTATCAATAACAACCATAGCCAAATGTACATAGATTTCAAATCTCATTAAGAAACACCTATAGCAACTAATTCCAGCTGATTTTCCTACCGACATTTAACAATCGGTACACAACTCTTACCAGACGCGAGTTCCTTCCATGCAAATGAATTTCCTTGCATGCCATCTTGAAAAATCACATTAATACCAATCATGTATTGATGAATCTAGATAACTACATATGTTTGGTAATGCAATATTTTCAATATATACATATACACTATGATGCATTAAATGCAATAATTTTCTAAACACAAGTATTGTTAAATGCATATTTTTACAATGTCATGAAAAAAATCGAAATTGGTGATGGATATTTCTAATCTTTGAGTGGACGATAATATGACATTTATTCTAAACTTTGTTAGGATAGCTTGAAAAAACTAAATAGCTACCACGTTGCATTGAAGTGGCGAAGTTGTATCAGAGAATAAAATAGCCTCCATGCTAGATTTAAGTGGCCAATTTGTTTGAACCTATGACCTGCATCGTTGAAAATCAATAAGTTCCTAGTGCGATTTACATTTTTTTGTGATTCGGCTAGGTGGCCTAAAAGAGACTAATGTTATCCATTGGAGATGTGGGCCCCCTTCATGTCTGGGGTACCATATGGGGTGAAGTAAATGGTGTAGTATCTCAGGAGGCGATACTCTATACCACCCATCTTCATAACTAAAAACGACCAGTTTGCAATTCCTTTCCAAACCAACGATTTTATGGAATTTACTCTTCATTCAAGTCCAACAAACAATAAGTTTGTATTTTTCACTAGTCTATATGTTTCTCATTTAGCTCATCATATTTGGTGATGTTAGGGTTTGGTAAGTCTAGGAAAAGATAACACTCCCCTTTCACATATATGGAATGCTATGTTTCGAGTGGATTACCTAGAGAGTACTCTCCATTGCTTGACAAAAGCAGTGAGGTATGTGATATTGTTCACTTAATTTTATCATGTGTTGTTTCAATGTTGAAATTCAATGTTTATGAATACATGAAATGGATGTTTGAATAACACGTGAAATACAGGCTTCACTCACCCGGAGGGACTCGACTACATATATATTGGGAGAGGTTTTCACTCGCTACACTTTGCTCCCGAAATCTCCTAAGTTAAGGAAGAATAGGGTAATGTCTAGGGGAGGAAACGATACTCAATCAAGCCCAGGTAGAAGGATATGGGTTAAAAAATGACTAAAAACTCTCTATAGACAACTATATAGAATGCTTTGGCGCATTGTCTATTGGTTTATTACGGTCTCTACTAGGATTATGGAGCTAGATATACATGAATTCATGAAACATGAGCTGAATATAGGGCTTGAATTCCATATATCTCGGCTTCAAGAGGCTATCTCTGAGGTTGTGTTTAAGGGGTATGCTTTTCTCTATCCAAGCCATTTACTTTTCTCCCTTCTAGATTTTGATACATTTACTGTGGTAGTAGTGTTTCTTTGTACAGGGGTGCATGGGATCGTATGGGTTTTATGCATTGGCTCATTACATGGATGCATCATCTTACATAAATATGAGGCATATCACGCCTCTTAAGAATATCGACAAGCAGAGGAAATACACCAGATTGGATGACTGCATCGATTGGAGGAGTACATACTGCACAAAGAAGGTATTAATAAGAGTTGTGGAAGGTATTAATAAGAGTTGGGAAAATCTCTCGATTGCAATAAAATTATGAATCTTGTTGTGGTTTTTGATTAGATATGGTATGTTCTTATGGATTTAAAAGAAAAAGAGAATCTGACTGATAGATAACATATTTCACCGATGAATAGAAACAACCTCCTTTGTTTGCATATCATCATAATCAAGAACATAAACAATCGTTGATAAAATCTGCAACAACACCAAAACATGTTTGGAAATATAAATTAGTCTAAACACCACACCTCAACACTAGCATGACAATAATCGAGATAATTATAGAAGGTGTCAACTACTGTCTGATATGGATCTATTCCAACAAGCACACAATTCTTTAGCTTCTATATAGATTCCATGGTAGGTTGTGCTTAGCTATGGCTCATGGTAGTTATTCCTAAAGAGTTTTTTTGTTTTCCCAGAGCGCAGTGAGGAAAAGTAACTAGGGATCAGTCAACTGAATAAATAAGCAAGTCATGTGTGTGTTCATGAATGCAAAAGAAACAGTAGGCGGTGGAGACGATAGTTGTATTCATCAGACATCGAAATTTGGAATTTGGGAGGAAGAGCAGGCACTGGACGGTGGAGACAATGGTCATATTTGTTAGAAATTTGGGTGCAGTCTACTCAGAAATTAAAACTTAGAACTTAGGTTAAAACTTAGAACAAATAAATTGCATGCAAATCATCAAAAGCATAAGTTAAAATTTAGGATTGGGAATGTATTTTTACATTGGGAGGAGAGAAGCCTCCAATAAGATTTCGAATGTTAGAGCGAATAGTATTGTAGATAAATAATTTTTATTAAAATGTTTAATATGAAAAATTACAAACCATAATACAAAGTTAGGGATCTATTAGATGTATTAAAATTCAAAGGAAAACTATTTGACGGTCAAAACCGTATCGAATGATAGAGTCCCTACTTTCCTTCGGTAGGGACTAATAAGATAAAGAAAACTAATTGTACCTTGTGGAGATGGGAGATAGTGTGTTATTTTATAACCATTTTATTTTGTTTTGTCAATTAGATGATGTAGATCTAGTGGTTAAGATATAGAAAACTAATTGTACCGTGAAGAGTTGGGAGATCGTGTGTTCTTTTATAACAATTTCATTTTATTTTTTCAATTAGATGTAGATCTTAGTGGTTAAGGAAAAGTTGTTTTTTATTTGGTTCGGGTTTGATTGTTGTTGAGATATTAATCATGAATTTTAAAAATTTGATTTACTTATATATCATTTTTAAAATTAAAATGATTAGAAAAATAAATTAAATTAAAATTAAATTAGAAAACAAAAAAATCTCTTTATTTTCATAAATTTAAATTTAAAAAGAAATAAAAAAAATGGAATTAAAAGGAAATAAAATTAATTGTTATTTTACTTAAAAGATAACAAAATTATATCCTTTTAAAACATTTAAAAACTTATTTTTGTTCACTTAAATTTAGAGGTTAATCATCCAAGTGTAGTATAGAATTCATTGTTGTGTTTTAGTGAAAGAATATAATCTTAAGAAGATATAACAAGATTACTTACAATAGGTTGAGCATTATGTTGGATGGTGACTACTTTAGCAGGGAGTGTAGCAGGTGTAGAGTCATTTTGATGTTGTTTTAGTGAAAGCATATTATCTCCATATGATCTATAAATTGTTGTGAATATTTCACTGGAACAATTCGTCACAATAAATATGATAAATAAAACTGAAATCTATAGTATGAAGGTTAAATTCCTTTAGATTCCATAAACTTTATTTATTGATTTTCTTCTTATGCATGAAATAAATAAAATGCGGAAAATAGAAAAGAGTAAAATACAATCACACACCATCCACAAAATAACACAAATATTTTCTCTAGAAAACCCTTACATGAGAAATCTCAGCTAAAAGGTGAGATTTCTCTGCTCTCTTTTCTTTGGTATGGAAATAATGTAAGTACAAAGGAGAAGGCATTCTCTATAGAGTTACCTGAGACCTGTGGTCTATTAGCATGATACAGAACATTAACCCCCTCTGTTATGTTCTCTAATTTTTCCACTCCCGGTTGTTTTTCTCTTCTATAGAACAAAATACAATAACATAGGATGGAACCCATTCTCCTCCTAGCGACCCAACATTTAACATAGCCTGATAGTCCTCTAGGGTTAGGGAATTGAGTTCCTCAATACTTAGTTGTGATGAGGTCTAGGACCTTCTAGAATTTTCTTATAAAATCCATAATGTGGCTAGCTCCACACGTTTAAGTAATGGAGGCTACGTGGAATCCACTTGCACCATGGTGATCAATATAGTAGGTCAACTTGCAGGAGGCATAACTTTCACATACAAACTCCAATTGAGGCGATTATTGCACCGTTGGAAATGTCTCAGTGTGTATAATATAGAATGTGGCTCCATAGTAAGGTCTGAATAATAAAAAGTGTCGTTTTATGCCTCAAAATGGATCCAAAATATTTTAGATGGTTTTTTGGACCCAAATTTGGACTAGTCACTAAAATGGCTCTACAAGTTGATTCCTCCAATTTTGTCACCCATAAAGCATCGAGATAGATGAAAAATAATAGAATTATCCAATCTGGATCATCATAAGATATAAAAATACTACTTAAAGTAGGTTGAAAATTATGTTGTATGGTGGCTAATTTGGCAAAGGGTGTAGCATGAGTAGGGTCATTTTAAAATTCATCGGTGTAGACACCATGTTTGCAACTTGAAAATGGTGATTTTACTAAAGTTTAGGGATAGTTAGAATTGTAAATATCAGGGATAGTTAGCATTGAAAATTTCTCAACACTTGCTTTGGCCATCTTTAAAATCATAGCATTGACAAATTTGCAACACTTGTTTTGGCCATAACTAAAATTGTCGAGTTAATGGATAATTTTATAGATTGATGTTGATATACCAAAATTGCTTCTTGGAGCCAATCTCTCTTTGAATATATTATTATTCTTTGGTGTTATACTTTATGTTTTTCTCAAATGTATGTTTATACTACTTTTCTATATATGTAATTATATTTATAAGTTTTTTTTGTTTTTGGGTCATAAGTGGTCATAAGCTATTTGGAAGTTTTGAATTTTATTTAATTGAATTTTTATGTACAATTGAATATGTTTATAAAATTTTTGAGATCAATATTTGTGTGGAAGGACGGATCTCTCTGAAGAAACCACAAGCTAGGGTTTGACAACAACGGTCTCAACAATGCACATAATGGTTACCAAAGGGGGCGGGAGTGGAACCCCCTCATACAAGAAGGTAGTGGTGGACAGGGGGAAAGTCCCACAGGGCGTTGGTTTCAAAGAATCGTTGACAAGCACCTCAGGATCAGAATTGGAAAAGAACTAGGAGAGAAACTAGGAAAAAATGGATCTCGCGGGGGAGGAAGTCAGAGAAGCCCAGAAGGAAGTGTCGAAACCAGCGAACCCTAGTGGGACAAATGGGTGCAACCCATGTAAACCTAAAACCGTAATGATACCAAGGGTTATAATGGAAGACCCACAAACGCAACTCTATCGGGACCAAATGAAGACGTATGCACTAATTTTCAAATTCATGGGGTTGTGTCCCATGGAAAGAATGTTGCGCAACTAGATAAAATATCAATGGAAGCCAAGTGGAGAAGTGGAACTCCACCTGGGCTCGAAAGGTTTCTTAACAGTGGTTTTTATGAACCTGGAGGACAGAGATAAAGTATTTGAGGGGGGGCATACTTCCACACCTCAGCAAGTTTGTACATGCAGTAGTGGAAGGAAAACTTCTCCCCATAGAAATAAACCTTTAAAAATGTCCCAGTCTGGCTAAGGTTTTAGTCCCTACCGCTAGACTACTAGTTTTCTTCTACCTTCGAATAAATCGGGAACAAGCTGGGAAAATATGTCAAAACATCGGAAGCAACCCTAAAAGGGAGATATACATCATATGCAAGGATCTACATAGAGATGGATGTGTCAGGGGCGCTCCCAGAAGCCATAAGCCTGGAATTCAGGGATGGGGAATGGATACAAAGCATCAAATATGAGAAGATCCCCTTTTGATGTAGAATATTCCATGAACATGGAAACCTAATCAGAGAATGTCCACTCAACAAAAAATAAGAAACGAAAAATACCAAAACACAGCAGGATGAGGACGGGTTTGTAAAACCTAATCATAGAAACAGAGCAAACAAGAAACCAAGAAAAATCCCAATGGAAACAACCCGGAATCTAGGACTAGACTAGAAGGAAGCGACAAGGCTAACCAAGGGGAAGAAGGAGGAAAGGAAAAGACAAAATCTAGAGAAACTAGGGAACAAGCAACTCAGGAGAACTCAAATATTCCAAGCAATAAGAGGGAACATGGAGGTAGCACAAGTCCTATGGAAAGAGGCAACGAAGATACCAACACCCCAATGCAGGAGGAAAATGGAGACTCAGAGATGAAACCAAGCGAGGTAGGCATGGGATATCCGAATCTCAGAGACATTGTGGAAAGGGAAGGAATAGAGCTCCCGAACATATTGGAACAATGGAAAAAGTAGGGAGTAGAAAATGTGTCAGCGAAGCAACTAGATCATATCCAATACCTCTTCCTTCTGAGAGAGGAAGAAAAAAAAAAAGGGATCAAGCGCACTCATGGTGAGATAGGGCACCTGGGAATGAAAGTAGGTGAGGGACAATTACAACAGTGACCCAAGAAAACAAGGTGGAAGAAATGAAGGAAATCAAATAGCGTAGCCCTACAAGAATTAGGAACACCATTGATCAATTCATGTAAGATCAAAAGGATCTTCCCCAACTACCCCCCACATGTTTAAATGAAGATTATAACATGGAATATAAGAGGCCTAAACAACCCATGAAAACAAAGAATCCTTAAAAATATAATAAGGAAGGAACAACCTGACCTTTGTTTCATTCAAGAGACAAAATGAACTGTAGACAAAATGGAAACAATCAATAAAAAAAATGGAGTAAGTATAAGGTTTTTTCTATTGAAGTCCAACATATGGCAGGCGATATACTCACCTTATGGAACCCACACTTGCTGACCCTTCTAGCAACTGAAGCAACGAGACACACACTTTCGATTAACATCCAAATTATAGGTAATACTAAGGTGATTCTATGCACAAATGTGTATGGCCCCCAAAAGGCTAGAGGAAAAAAGGAGAATGCTACTAGACCTTCAAGATATATATACCTGAGCCTGCAACCTCCACTGGATATTAGCAGGGGACTTCAACATCATCATGACACTTGCGGAGAAAAAAGGCGGCACCAGGAGATTAGATAGAGACGCGGAGGAATTTTCAGCTTTCATTGAAGCAATGGAGATGGTGGACATCATAACCTGCAATGGCCAGTTCATATGGAATAACAAACGAATTAACCACTATAAAGTAGCTACAAGGCTAGGTAGATTTCTGGTGTCGGAGTCCATTATTATGCAGGGACTAACTTTAGAGTGCAACATACTCCCATGGGGGGTTTCAGACCATTGGCCAGTTCAATTGGAAGAAAAATTCCAAACCACTCTGAAGAATAGACCCTTTAGATTTGAGAAATTTTGGATCGATCGTCCCACTTTCAAGGAGAATATCAAACAATGGTGGAGGGAGGAATTATCATATGAAGGGACAAGGATGTTGAAACTTTATAAGAGACTCAAGTACATCAAATAAAAATTCAAGGAGTGGAAGAAGGAAATATTTGGAAACATAAACTAAGAGAAGGAAAATATCGAGGAAAGAATGAGGATACTCCAGGAACTCTACATAGAGGAGGTTTACATAGAGGAGTGGAAAAGAGAAGAGTTCCAGATGATCCAAGAATGAGAAGCGAGATGCCAGCAGGAAGAGACTCTATGGCGCCAAAAGTCCAGGATCAAGTGGCTAAAGTAAGGGGAGTGGATTACCAGTTTCTTTCATAGAACAACAATTGCAATAAGAAAACACAACAAAATCCTGAAAATCAGATATCAAGATGGGATCGAAAGAGAATCCCACAAGGAAATTGAAAATACACTAGTCAATCACTTCGAGGGGATATCCCAGGAACCTAATCAAGACAGAACTGAGGCCATACAAAGGATAACTCAACACATCCCCAGGTTGGTCACCGAGGAACAAAATATCAATCTAATAAAACCTATAACAAAGGAGGAAATCGACCAAGTAGTCCATGAGATGCTGAATGGAAAGACCCCAAGCCTAGACGGTTTCACATTGGAATTTTTCAAAGCCTATTGAGAAGTGGTTAAACAAGATGTTTATGGGGTGGTGGAAGACTCCATACACTCGGCTTCCATCCTGAAGGCTTTAAATTCCACAATTATCACACTAATCCGAAAAGAAAATAAGCAAGGACCCTGGGTCGCTACAGGCCTATAGCTCTATGCAATGTAGTGTACAAGATAATCTCCAAAGTCATAGCCAAATGCTTAAAACCTCTCCTAACCACACTGATTTCACAGGAACAGGTCGGTTTCGTAGAGGGAAGACAAATAATGGACAACATCATTCATGCCCATGAGCTTATACACACATTGAAAAGCCAAAGGAGAAGGGGTGTGATAATCCAACTTGACTTGGTGAAAGTTTACGAAAACTTAGTTGGCACTATATGGCCAAGACGCTGGAAGCATTTGGTTTTGAACAACATTGGATCAATTAGATTGTCAATATAGTCTCAACAACAAGCCATTCTCTGCTAATCAATGGAGCCCTAGCAAAACCCTCCTGGCCTTCGAGAGGCATAAGACAAGGAGACCCACTATCCCCCTTCCTGTTCATTATGATGATGGAAGGGATCATCAGAAACATAAAAAGAGCAATTGTAGCAAGAGAATTAAAAGGCATCAAACCTTTCGAAAACTATCCAACCTCCACACACCAATAGCTTTTGGATGATACCCTACTCCATTGTACATCCACGGTCAAGGAAGCAAAAACCTACAAAATAATATTATAAGACTTTGGGGAAGCCTCTGGGGAAGAGATCAACTACTTCAAATCCATGATATATTTCTTTAATACTAATCCTGCAATTCAAAGGAACCTAGCCAACATTATGGGGTTTGAATGAAAAATGCTCCCAACAAAATACTTGGGAATCCCCCTGACAAATAGAGCTTGCAAAATGGCAACATGGGAAGGAGTGATAAAAAAACTACAAGAGAGGGTAAAAAATTGGACCTACAGAGCTCTCAACCTAGCAGGGAGGCTTATCCTTACCAAAGCGGTTCTACAAGCAATTCCGACGTATATGATGTCAGTGTTTCTAGATCCCAAAGTAGTACTACAAAAGATAAGAGCCATTCAAAGAGACCTCCTATGGTGAGGTGCAAAAACTAAAAAGAAATGGGCCCTGATAGCCTAGGAGAAGGTATGCAGACCAAAAGGAAAATGAGGCCTGGGGTTACATGACCCAAAGATAACCAATGAAGCCTACAAGGAAAAACTATGGTGGAGATGGGTCAAGGATGACTTAGTACCATGGAAAAACCTCTGGAAGGACAAGTATGCTTGGAACATCAATGACCATGATCGCATTCGTTTCATTAGCACAAGGGAGGGATAAGCCATCTGGAATATAGCATGGCGCAACAAGAATTGGATCCATAAACATAGCTTCTGGGAAGTCATAAATGGTCAAATAGTTAGATCCTGGGAGGACGCATGGCAGCAGGAACTGAGAATGGAACATCCAGACAGGGAGGAACTAAAACAGGGAATGACAACGCAAGGTAAAACAAAAATCCATAACTACTAGAAGAAAATTATAGATAGTGACAAATGGAGGACCTGGGATAAACTCAACCCCCAAAATAGAGATCGTATCGCAACCCAAATGAAAGAGATGGAAGAGGAACTGGGGAAAAGAAAAATTAAAATATCAGAGGACGAGGATCAATTAAGGTGGGGCAGGGAAAATGGGGGGGGATTCAACTTAAAAGAATCACAACAGTACATCGCGGACTAGGATGAGAAGGACATGGCGCAACAGTGGAGAAATATTTGGCGCAACCCCCAATGGCCAAAAATCAAATTGTTCGAATGGTTAGTACTCCATAATATAATCCTAACCTGGGAAAATCTCAGGAAAAGGGGTTATATAAGTCCATATCGCTTCCACCTCTATCAAGCCAAGGAGGAAACAACCAATAACCTCCTCGACGAGTGCAGTTACACAATAGAGCTATGGGACTAGGCGACCAATATATATCGCCAATCCAATAGGATCCAAGGAAACATCAGCGCAACCATCAACAATTGGAATGAGAGTTACAGTGAAAAGGAAATGGTGAACCTCTGTTGGGAACTAACGTTGGGGATGAGAATCTGGGCAATATGGAAAGAAAGGAACCAACTCATCTTCAGGAATGAAGGCCTCCCGGAAGGAAAGCTCAAGGAGACAATAACCTCACAAATACAAGAAATAGTGTAGAGCCGCAACTGTAAGAAGGAAAAAACGCAACTCACTGACCAGGATTCCCGCATCCTAGAGTTATTTCACCTAAAGGATGGGTGCAATAGTTCAATGGTTGCACAGGATCCGCAACTCCAAATAGGATACTAAAACTGGACCCCCCCCCATTGGGGTTCCTCAAACTAAATTTTGACGAGGCGACAAAAGGAAACCCATGAGTGGCAGGGATGGGAGGGGCTATCAGAGACAGTGGTGGTAACATCATCCAACTGTACATTGGGAGTATGGGAAACTCAACCACAACACAGTGGAATTTAGAGCTTTGGAACTTGGCCTTGAAATCCTAAGGCTCGAAGGGATGAAAAACACAATCATGGAAGGCGACTCCACCTTGGTCATCAAAACGAAAAAGAGACTCCATAATGGAACTAGAGTGAGAAATATTCAGAGACATTGGCGCATGTCCCCCTCCCTATAGAAAATCCAGGAGCATCTGGAAAATCTAAACATAGTGGAGTTGCACTAGGTCCGTAGGTCAGCGAATGGCCTGGCGGATAGACTAGCCAATGAGGGGGTAGATAAGGAAGGACCATAAATAGACACTACCTGGATCAACATCTTGAATGGTCAACTCATAAAAGACTGCATCCAGCTAGCGACAAAAGACCATGAAGGCAGGTTAAGCACGGCATGTCACATCGAGAAGGGCAGAACAAGGCCCAACGGTGAGAAAGAGGAACCCAGGCAGGATATGATTGTCGAACACTCGGTCACCAATCAACATGCAGGATCAACATCAACAACAAGAGAGAGTACAACAACAAGACCCTAGTGATAGAAAGAGGAGCGGAGGAAGCATGAGGGAAAGTACAGACAACAAACCACATATAATGAATGACGTAAGGCATGAGGGAGTGACATGGTTGTTATAACATAAATCGGTAAATGCAGACATAAACTAATCTCCCTAGATCCATCTAGATCTAGAACAAAACATGATAGGACATGACGCTTCCCCTAAGCTATAATCATTGATCTAAGTGTCAAAGAAGGAATTGATAACTTACCTTTGAGATCACTTCCTTATATCTTTGTTGTTCCCGCTTCGCTCCGGTGCTCTTGTGAAACCAGATCTGCAATGACACAAAACAACCAAAGTGAAAGAAACTATGATAGATTCAATGAAAACTTAGACATGTGATCAAGGAGTCATGTAATAAAATGAGAATAATTTTATGGGAAAGAAACATGCCATTGTATTATATTAAACGAAAGTGGAAGATACAACCGAAATTCCTTGATGTTGCAAGTTCCCTTTTAGTGGTCCTTCATTCCAACACACACATATATTCGTTCTGGAGTTTTCATGAAGGTGATCTTCAAAATCTTGATGGATGAATGCAGACCTCAAACTTCAACTGAAATAGTATTCTTCACACAATCTCCAGCCTATTCTTCCAGCAATCCTTTGCTCAACTTTGCTTAATTGTTCTTAACCTTTTCCATGATAATCCCATTATTATATAGGATAAGATGAAGTGGTTAAAGGGATGAGGCTAATCCCACTAGATCAGAGAAGTCAGTAGGATTGTAACCATACAGACGCCACCTCACATTCCAGAAGATTCCCCTTTTAGAAACTTCTTGAACCCCTTTACTCTTTTGGCTTTCAAATGCCATTGCACCCTGCCTATATAGTAGCCTGCAAAAATCCCATAGGCCAGCTATAGAGAAGCCTGCGGAAATATTTGATTTCTGCACTGTACACTATGGATATCCTATGGCGTCCTTCTAAAAAGTAGTCTTGCAGAGGATGAAAGAAATCACTTTTCTCAAGCAAAAGATGATTTTGAGGGCTTGATTACATGCTTGTAAACTCATCATCAGGGTGACCAAAATAATGTTTAACAATGGCCCAGACCTGATTCACCATGCCAAAGCACAGATATGAACAACAACACAGTAGGATCTCATACGAGCAGGGGCAGGGACCTGTACAAGGATAAAAGGCGAGTCATCATGATCATACGAACTGCAACCGGAATAAATATTGGGAGATATTACCAATATGGGCAAGCCATGATTGAAAGGACATGCATGCAGCAGGAGAAGCCCAATAAGAGGAACGACAACAGAAATAACCACAATCAGAAGAAACACAATATCAGGGACTACCATAGATACAAGGACAGGGAAAAAAGAACCTCTGTGAAGAGAGGTGCAGGATGAATAACCAACAAAGGAGTTGTGACAGACCCAGTGGGACAGTGAGAATGAAGAGAACGCACAGGAAGAGAAACCCCCTTGGAAAGGAAGTCCCGAATAGTCCATGATAGATATCAAGAATGAAGAAGGTGGAAAAAGAGGCGGAGGGCACCTTCCAAACTCTGGTAACACCAAAAGGAAAAGATACCATTACCCATTGGGAAAATGAAATAAAAGGAAAAATCAAAGGAAAATAATGGGATGCACTGGCACAGGAAGCGGACTGGGTAACTGATCTAGGGGCCCCGCAACCCAGGGAAAATATATACCAGAAAATAATGGAGATGGCGTGGATAACTAAGATGATGATTGGTAAAGCTATTACGAAAAAAGAAGATGCTAGATGGGAGGATAACAAGGAACTCAAGAAGATGTTGGAAGAAATCCTGAGTCACATCAACATATTGGAAACCATCACCAAACTATTATTTGAGGTCGAGAGGGACCAAAAATCTAAGCTGGAGCGACTGGCTTCTCAATTTCACCTCTATCTGCGCTATGTCCACCACATGGATATCACACCAGCCGATGGAAACGGTGCACCATCCCACATCAGGAAGACTCGCACGATCCCCCAGAAGGAGGAAAACAAGAGCCAGGCGGATGGTGGGGAGAAAAATATCATTGTCTTGGAATAGTGAGAGGTTAGTCGAATGGTTAGTGCGGCTGCGACCGTCTCGGGCCTAGTAGGTTGGTGCAACATCTGTCTTCCTTTTATGTTTTGTTGCTTTTCCTTTTAAAAATGATTATGGTGGGACTGTCCTAGTTTCCCCTGGTGGTGGATGAGTCCCTCCCCTCGAATATATCAATAAGCACAACTTGGGAACCCCTGGTCTGGTTTCCTACTAGGAAGACCAAGAGGCCCCCCTTTTTTGTATCATATTTTTTGCAGTAATATAGTTACCTATACTCACTTACAAAAAAAAATATGTTTATAAAAGTTTTGATAATAGGTTTAAGAAAAATAGAATGTGTTGAAAAATTGGTTGTTATTGATGTCAACATTAGAACAATCCCTAAAGCACAGTCCATAAGCCCCTAAAAGTGATGATGATGTTTCCAATTGAAAAAGTCTTGAATAAAATTGAAGGAGCATTGACAGAAGCGTATATAACTCCAAAGTTAATAATTGGAAAACCAATTGTGACAAGTTAAGGGCTAACTTTATAGATTAATGGTTATATACCAAAATGGTTTCTTGGAGCCAATCACTCTTTGACTATATTACTATTCTTTGGTTTTATACTTTATGTTTTTCTCAAATGTATGTTTATACTACTTTTCTATGTATGTAATTATATTTATAAGGTTGTTTTTTGTCATAAGTGGTCATAAGCTATTTGGAAGTTTTTAATTTTTATTTAATATTGTTGGTGGGGATTGTATATTCCATATATATGTATACATGTATAATTAAATATGTTTATAAAAGTTTTAATAATAGGTTTAAGAAAAATAGAATGTGTTGGAAAAATGGTTTTTATTGATATCAACCTTAGAAGAAGCCCTAAATCAAAGTCAAGAAGCCCCTAAAAGTGATGATGATATGTCCAATTGAAGAAGACTTGAAGAAAATTTAAGGAGAATTGACATAAGCATATATATCTCCAAAGTCATCCCCTTATGGTGTAGATTTTAAGCATGGCCCTCACAAGATGAGATAACTTGTGGTTGTTTCTACATGCCTACTTTGAGTTGTACACAAATGGAGCCTTGAAGAAGCCCTAAAACCAAGTGAAGAATCCCATAAATCAAAGTTAAGAAGCCCCTTAAATCCAAGAGAATAATCCCCTAAATTAAATTAAAGAAGCCCCTAAGGTCATCCATCCTTAAGGAATAGGTGTGACCCAAATGTTGTGACCCTTGGTCGCACCCCCTCATGTGGAGAAGACTCATATAAATAAGAGAAGCCTCATTTGGAATTTGGATAAAATCAATTCAACCTATCCAATGAAGAGGATAGAATTTCATCCTAGAGGAGAAAATTTCCAAGGGAAGATGAAGTGAAGAAGGGCGAAATTCCAAGGGAAGATGAAGTCTTCTGATGATTTGTTATAGGGTTTTCTTTGAAGGTCATCTTGGAATTTTTTATATAACTTTTTTTATAGAATGATTAATATAGTGAAACTTGGAGGTGTTTTAGAAGAGATAGTGAATAATATTGGGTACAAATTTCAGGGCTTGACTCATTATAGGTTTGGCGTTATACTCAGTGGAAGTTGAGATTTTTAAAACTAGGGTTTTCTTCTTCAAAACGAGCCATATATCCATTTTCGCTATGATTTGTTTGGGGGGATGATTCAAGGAGAGAAAATTGGAGGAATTTTAGAGAATATATCAAAGAATATTGTTTACAAGTTTCAAATCTTGATTCATTACAGGTACAGAGTTATACTTGTTAGAAGCTAGGGTTTGTGACTAATCCAGAAACTAGTCCCAAACATGTGTTCGAGATAAACCGGTTATATATTAAGCTTGGTAGGTCCAAATTGAATTCAAATTGTTTCATTAGAAGGAGAAAATATCCTAATATCTTAGTTCCAAGTTTCAAAATCAGAAACGGAAAATTGATCTTGTGGTGAATCTTACAAGTTTGTAGATTTGAGGTAAAGTTATGAGCCAATTTTGTATGAAGATTTAAGAAGTGATTTTGGGATTGTATTTGAAGGTTGATTTGATCTTGTATAATGAATTAAAATATTACAATGTGATTGGTGTATCCTTTCAGTAGGTGCTGGAAAAATCAAGGAGTGGATGATTGCTTCAAGTTGGTGCTTGTAAAATCTTGAAACTACTTAAGAAAATTTTTTGTGGTTTTCTCCAAGTCGGGTTTCCACATAAAAATCTATGTGAAATGTGTATGATTTTATGTGATTATGAATTAAATGATTAATTATGAATGTTTATGTAATGATTGAAGGTTAAAATTGTTGAAATAACTCTATATTGATTTACCGCCCTCCCCCCCCCTCAATATTATTGAATATTCTAAAAATTGGTATCAGAGTGGATTCGTTCAGTAACACTCTAACCATTGGAAGGTAGATCGTGGATAAGTAAGGAAAAATTACCAAAAATGGAACACCATGGTTTGATGGGAAAAAATATGCTTTTTGGAGCATAATAATGAGAGCATTTTTTAAGGCACGTGGATTTGATGTTTGGAAAGTTGTAGTAAACGGATACATTGCACCAACTTCTCTTCCAACAGATAATGTTGGAAAAAATCTCAATGAATACAACTAAAAGGCTATAAATGTCATTCTAAGTGGTGTAACAGGTTCAGAATGTAATGATCCAAATGCTCATAATATCATAAAATAACAGAAGTACACACCATGTACAGAATGTGAGTGTGGAGTGCAACTCTAAGATAGATAAGTTACATAATAACTCCTTAAATAATAGGGGAACACCCTCCAAATAACTAAATACCTTTATAAATCACAATTCACATGTCACAATAATGAATACATGACCTCTATATATACATATTCACACTTGCACATGAGGCCCCTTTAACATTAGGATTACCTTATTACATATATATTTACACATTACATGTGCATTTAGGCCCATATATTCCCCCCCTTGGGGTCATATCATATACATTTGTCCCCATATATGCTCCCCTTGGGTCATAACATAGTACCCTCCAAAAATATTTTTCCTCAAAGCTTTGCAATTAAAGGCTTCACATGTGATGAAACCAAGTAATATGATTTTCTTATGTTATTGCATTCTTATTTCCATTGATGACGATCCATCCATCCAAAATAAATTATTTCTGGTCTTCCTTAGTGGCTAGTTGTTGCATAATTTTATTTCCCTTGACTCCATGTATCGTTGTTGAAACTTCTCCAATTTGTAGTAGATGTAGTTCTATGATAATATCTTGTTGAAGAGTGGTTTTGTGAGCCATATTCCATGAATGTTGATGATTATTCCATATTATTCCTTGATAATGTTGATATTGATATTCTTGTCTTCCTTGAAATATTTCCTAATAATGAGGGTGTCAATATGGTTTGACATTTGAAAGTTTTTCTTCATTCTGCACACCCATTCTATCTATATTCTTTTCATAGACAATGACATCCTCAATTATCTTTGCTTGGTCTTTGATTACTATAGTCGTGGAGATAATACCATCATATTTGGCATGTACATCCTCTATATGGAGTTCAACTTCTTCAAGTATCTTATGGTGACCTTATTTAATCTTGTATTCTTTATCCTTTTGAAGTTGCAATGTCACCCCATTTATCAAATTATGACGTCCTTCTTCAATTATGGATTGTATTTATGGTTTTACCTCATCAAGTTTTATGGATTCTTCAACCTTCTTGCAAATTTTCTCTTCAAGTATTTCAGTAGATTCTACATCCAAGATCCTTCTTTCTTCTTGATTTTGACAATTCTTCTTTTCTAATTTCAATATCTTGACCACATCCAATAGTTTTTTATTATGGTTTTGTAATCTACATATCTCTTCGTATTTATTTTTCAAATATTCCCTTAACCCATCCTTTTCCCACTTTGATTTACTATTATTTTCTTGCTTTAAGTTATTAACCTCCTTAATGAGTGATTCATTAAGGGATTTTATCTTGGAAAACTCATTTTTTTTCTTCTTTATATCTTCCTTTGCTTCTTTTAACTCATCTTGAATTCTATACATTTCCTCCATTTTTTAGTCCTTGATCCATTTGTTTGAGAATAATTCTTCAAATACTTCCCATGTGGCGCTTTGTCTAGTACATTCGTCAAGGATATACCACCAATTACCATACTCACTATTCAAATAAATACCTACCAAATAAGGAGTCTTGTGATTTTTCCTTATCATTCCCAACCACTCCTTGAGACTGATTTCATCTTTATCTTCATCTCCACTAAATTTAGGTATTGTCATTGATTCTTAATTGAGGTCTAACTATAATACTCAAATTACAACCTCAATATATTAAGGATAATGATCTAAAATATTTATAATACTTTTTTACATATAATATTATAGGTTTCCTCTTTCCAACGGTTTTTGAATTAGCTCAACCAGACATTCCAATCAAAAGTTATGATAGTTTTAAGTGAACATGCCTTTGAAAACCCTGATTTGGAGTCTGTCCTCTTAGATAACCTTCCTTTTGATGTATCTCTACACTTTCTACCTTTATGATTCTGAAATTGCGACCTACAATACTCTTAAATGTCTTCTTTTCAATGTCATGAATCTGACCAAAATTGGATGTGTCAAATGAAAGTTATGGTAACTTTCCCACACCTTGCTGCTTTTTGGCATTTCCAGGAGAGTGAACTTGTATAGATTTCCATGTGCACAACATTTGATATCTGATTCTGAAAATTGTACCAAAATGCTACCAACTGTACTTGTTCCAATTAAATTGGTCTCATGTAATTTGGATTTTTGATGACTAAGTTATGACTGTTTTACCTAGAACACATGTTTGAGACTAGTTACAGGACTAGTCAAAAACCCTATATTGCATACAGTGTATCTCCAAAAGTACAATAACCCAGAAGATGAAATTTCTACCACATGTACTATGATAAGTCTTCTCAATATCCTCCAGGTTTCTCCTTCTTAAGTTGTTATAAAAATAGGATCGTGGAGCAATAAAATAAAACAAATATGGAAATTAAAAAAATAAGATAGATAATAAAAAGAGACACAGATATACATGGTTCACCCAGTGTGGGCTACATCCACTAGATAAATTTGCAGGTCCTTCCTTTCTATTATCCAACAAAATGAAGGGATACAACCTACAACACACCCATTGTAACTTCCTCTTCTTTCTCTTACAATATCCTCTCTCAGAATACAATATTCACAATAATACACAACCGCAATACAATTCCCTCATAAAATAGGGCTTCCATCTAGGGAAAAAACCCTAACACAATCTCTACCATAAGATCTGTGACTTAATGATGAACGATCAAGATTGACTATGAAATTACAATATACATTTACAAGGAAATTTTTCCTTTGGGGGCTTCGCCCCCCTATCCTGTAGGGGAGGAAAGCCCCCCTTGCAACCCCCCCACATGGAGGGGTGTAAAGTATTCATGGGGTACAAACATAGCTTAAAACAAAGACCTATGAATCAGGAAGATAATCAGGTTCCACAACCAACAATCTCCCACTTGCAGACTTATCACAATAACTCCACTGCTTTTATACCTGTTGGACTATGATCCACCTTGGACCTGGAAAATTTATCATCTTCACCTTCATGCTTGAAGGCCAATCGAAACTGAGTAGAAAATCAATTTCTCCCTGGTTAATCCCTTTTTTAACATGTCTATAAGATTATGGCTAGTATGTATATTTGCCAACTTCAAATGTCCATATTCCAAGACAGATTGTATGAAATGGTACCTAAGTTGTATATGCTTAGTATTTGAATGGAAGGCTAAGTTATTTGCAAGATGAATGGCACTCTCAATGTTATATTACAACCTGATATTCTCCAATTTCTTTCCCAATTCCTCCATAAACCTCTGTAACCAAATTAGTTCTTTACTAGCCTCTGTAGCAGCAACATACTTTGCTTCTTTTGTTGAAAGTGCAACAACCTTTTGTAGTTTTTAAATCCAACTTACAGTTCTTCCACCTATAGTAAAAACATACCCTGTGGTGATCCTCATGCTATATATATCACCTGCCATACCTGAATCAACATATCCATGTAGAACAATGTTTGAACCTCCAAAACATAATGCATGAGTAGAAGTACCTCTCAAATACCTAAGAATCCACTTTACTGCCTCCCAATGTTCTTTACCTAGTTTGTTCATATACCTGCTCACAACTTTCAGTGCATGTGCAAAATCCAGTCTTGTACAAACCATCACATACATCAAGCTACCAAATTGATGACGAGTAAGGGACCCTGGATATGTATTCTATTTCGTCCTATGTCTTGGGACATATTTCTTTCCTTGGTTTGTTTAAAATGGTTGGCCAAAGGTGTACTAATTGGTTTTGCATTCTGCATTCTAAACCTCTCCAACACCTTCTCTATGTACTCACCCCGAGACAATGTCAATTTGCAATTTTTCTTGTCTATTTTTATTCTCATACCAAGGATTTTATTTGCATCACCCAAATACTTCATCACAAATGAATTAGCTAATTTATTCTTGAGAACATTTATATATTTCATATTAGACCCTGCAACAAGCATGTCATCTGCATACAATAGAAAGATAATAGAGCTTCCATTTCCTAGCCTTTTAAAATAAACACAGTGATCAAAATGACATCTACTATAACCTTGTTATGGCATAAGCCTATCAAACTTCAAATTCCATTGCCTTGGAGCTTGCTTTAGGCCATACAAGCTCTTCTTCAACCTGCATACCAAATTCTCCTTTCCTTTAACCTCATACCCCTGTGGCTGCTACATATAAATCTCTTGCTCCAAGTCCCCATGGAGAAAAGTTTTTTTTACATTTAACTGTTCAGTATGAAAATATTCTACTTCCACAAGACTTAAAATAGTCCTAATTGAAGTCATTTTAACAACATGAGAAAATATTTCATCAAAATATATACCTTTCTTTTGTGCAAACCCATTTACAACAAGTCTAGCCTTGTACCTCTTTTTGCATCCATCTTCTTCCTTCAACCTGTAAACCCATTTATTCGGCAATGCTCTTTTTCTTGTAGGAAACTGAACCAAGTCCCAAGTCTATTAATTTACTACGGAATACATTTCATCTTTAATGCCTTGCTCCCATTTCCTTTTAGTGTCTACCTGTAGTGTCTCTTCATAACTTTCTAGTTCACCAGAATCCATCAACAATAAATAGTACAGAGGAGAGTATCGTTCAGGGTGTCTACTTAACCTGGTAGATATTCTAACAACACTTGAAGGAGTTTGAGGTACATGTTTCTCCTATTGTTGTACATTTTGATTTTCTGGTACCTTTGGAATATTTTTCAGTGATCTCATCAAGCACTATGTATTCTAGTTTTTTTGTTTGTTTTTTTTGGTTTCTTTCCCTGCAACTGATATTTGTACATGACCTTATCATTGAATATGACATCTCTACTCCTAATTATTTTTTGATTTTCATAATTCCATAAGAGACAACCAAAATCATTAACACCATATCCAATAAAGGTACTCTTCTTGGATTTTTCCTTAAGCTTTGTTCTATTTTCTTTATCAATATGGACAAATGCTTCACAACCAAAAGTCTTCAAAAATGAATAGTTTACCTTGTTACATTTCCATGCCTCCTCTGGAATTCCACCATCCAAATAACTTGAAGGTTCTTTGTTTATCAAGTAAACAACAGTATCTACAACATCTTCCCAAAACTATAAGGGAAACCCTGCATGCAATATCATACTCCTTGCACGCTCCATGACGATCATGTGCATCCTTTATAACACACCATTTTCTTGTGGTGTTCCTAGAAATGTCTTCTCTCTACAAATGCCATGGTATGAAAAATAATAATCAAATTCCTTCCTGCATATTCGCCTCCATTATCTTATATGAGACACTTTAACCTTTTTCCTGTCTCATTCTCAACCAAAGCTTTCCATTTCTTAAAAGTATCAAAAACACTAGTTTTTTGTCAAATGCAATAAACCCAAGTTTTTCTAGTTGCATCATCAATAAAAGTAACATAATAACGAGATCCACCAAGAGATAATACCTGATATGGTCCCCATACATCTGTATGCACAAGATCTAACCTTTCACTCTTCTTTTCTTTTCTGGTTCTAAGAAATCTAACTCTCGTATGTTTTCCGTAAACACAGTGCTCACAGAAATCCAAATCAATTTGTTTGATATCTGGAAACAAACTTATTTTTTGAAGTATCTACATCCCCTTCTCACTCATGTGTCCAATCCTATGATTCCACAATGTTGTATCCAGTCCTGTAGAAGTTAAAGAGATAGAAGAGTCAATGTTACCAGTACATAAATACAATGTACCTACCTTCTCTCCTTTTTCTATAACTAGTGATCCTTTGGTGACCTTCCATGCCTTATCTGTAAATATATATATACAACCTTCACTTCCCAAATTCCCTATTGACATTAGAATTTTCCTTAGATATGGAACATGTCTTACCTCTTTCAACAACCATTGGTTTCCATTGTTTTTCTTTATTTGTACCTTACCCATTCCAACAATTTTGCATGGTGCATCATCACCCAAATTAACTTGTCCAAAATCACCTTGAACATAATCTAGAAAATGTTTCCTGAAATGGGTTGTGGCATGAAATGAATCCCTTGAATCTATTACCCAAGACTCATAAATATTATCTACACAAAGAATAAAAGCATCTTGTAACACATCACCTGTTACATTTGATTCTTAATTTTTCTCATGATGTCCATCTCTTTATTTCTTTGGAGCTCTGTAGTCTTTCTTCAGATGTCCTTTCTTGCCACAATTCCAGCACTCTATATTTCTCAGTATGGATTTGGATATTCCCTTCCTATAATTCCTACGGTTCCCTAAGCCATTTCCTCTATCCTTTTGTCTTCCCCTATTCTCCAAAGTCAATGCATTACCTGATGTCTCATATGTGCTTTTCCATCACATTTTCTCACTAAGGATAACACCGAAAACATCATCAAATTTTGGATTGTTTGAACGCGACACATAGTTACATACATCCATGACCAAGCCATTCCATATTTCTAGCAATGAGAACAGGATTAGAAGAGCCCTAACCTCATCATCAAAGTCCACTTTTACAAAACTTAGTTGATTAGTAACCATATTAAATTCATTTAAATGTTTTGAAACACACCCACCTTCTAACATATCCATATTAAATAATCACTTCATTAGAAATACCTTATTTGATGCTGAGGGTTTTCATACAACTTGGACAATGTGTCCATCAACTCCTTCACTGAATTTTGTTTTGAAATATTGAAAGCCATCGATGGTTCCAGGCTCAGTCATATCATTCCTAGTGCCTTTCTATCAATAACCTCCCATTCTTCGTCCTTCATGGTCATCGACTTCTTCTCTATTCCACCCAATGGTAGGAATAGATCCTTATAATATAAATACTCTTCCATCTGTAACTTCCATAACTAGTAGTTTTGGTCATTAGATTTCTCAACCCTAAATTTCCCATCTTCCACCATTTCTCCCACTCAAATGAGGAACCCTCTTTTCCTACGAGTTACCTTTCACTCAGATTCCAATTGTTAGAAAAACAGGATTGCGAAGCAATAAAATAAAACAAATGCGGAAATAAAACACACAAGAAAGAAAGGAATATTTTTTTAAAAGAAAATCCTATATTCAAAATACAATTGTTCCTCATCCGATGAAGATGATGATAGTGACAGTGACTCAAGAAGGGTACTCTTCATGGCATTAGAGACTCAAGAGGAAACTACTGAAAATAATGAAGGAGACTATGAAGAAGAAGGAGAAATGAATCTTGAGGTAGAATTGATCAGTGCCTAAAGTGATCTAAGTTTTGAAAACCTTCCTTCAAATAAGAGTTAAGTAAAATGAAGGAAGGTTTTCAAAACCCTAGAAAAAATACTAAAGAACCCAAAAAGATTATCATATATCTAAGGATTCATTTGGAAGAAGCCAAAGTGAATGAAGAAACACTCAAGAGACAACTGGAAGAAAAGAATAAATAACAACAAATCTGGAAGATAAAATAGTCTCACTAAGAAAAGGACTATAGAAGAAGGACATCCAACTAAATTGTGGCAATAACACCACAATTATAGATGAAATCATCTGTAATAAAAAACCATTCTATGAAAAGTCTATACTTCCATACAAACAAAATAATATCGATGAGGGTTCAAGTTCTATGATGACATGAAGTGAATCATAACAAAGAAGTTATGCATATACTATCAAGGGCTTGATCAAGAAAGAAGAATTCAAGCCTCTAAAGGAGGACATATAGAAACCAAAAATAAAGAAGAATAAAAAAGAATATTGTGCATTCAGAGGAACATCGAATCAACAACCAACAATGAAAAAGACTCAAGAATAATATCATGATTTCAAAAGAACGACACCAAATAGAAGACCACCCACGCCTAGGTACCAAAACATTTTTCTTGGCTTCTGTTATTCTTGCAGTAATTTTGGGCATAAAGCCATAAATTGTAGATCCTATGCCAAGTGTAGAAACACCTAGAACAAAAGTAGCTATGAAAATCCCAAGAATCATTATGAAGAAAACTATTCCATAAAGCCTCGTGAGGTGTTTGACAAAAATTATAACAATTTTAGTGCTCTAGGTTATGAAATTGAATACTACAAATGCAACAATTTTGGACACATAGCCAGAAATTGCAGAAGTGATTTGATAGTTTCTTCAATTGAAACTAGACATGTTCCTTTCAATCATATATGGGAACAACGAAGAACTTGGAAAAGGAAGCAAGAATATTTTAAGGTTGAGGAATGTGGGTTTTCCTTACCGGCCCAAAATAGAAGAAGCCATTAGTATTTTGACAGTGGATGCTCAAAAAATATGATTGGAGACAAAAACATATTTGTAACCATTAAAGAAAAAAAAGAGGGGTATGTCATGTTTGGCAATGATAACTCAGCCAAAATTCTAGGAAAAGGCATAGTCAGTCTTGGAAACAAAGATGTTGTGGAAGAAAATGTCATACTTATTGAAAATATGAAGCATAATTTTCTAAGTGTGAGTCAAATGTGTGATCAAGGACATACACTTATATTCAATTCAAAATATTGTGAAATAAAGAAAAAAAGAACCAGGTAGACTAGTGGCAACAATGAAAAGGACTCCAAACAACATATAGATCTTGAACAATATTGAAGAAGAAAGATGTTGTTTGGGAAAATAAGATGAAAGTTGGATTTGGCATAGGAGAATGGGCTATATACACTTTGATAATATTTTCAAGATTAGCAAGAAGCAAGCTATAAGAGAAATGCCATAAATTACAAAGCCAATGAATACTATGTGCAAGCACAGTCAGCATGGAAAACAAACAAAAGTTGAATTCAAGACAAAGGAATACTCTACAACAAAATCATTGGAGATTGTACACATTGATTTATGTGGGCTTGTTATTCCCAACCCTAGGGATAACTAAGGATATCATGTCTCGATGCCCATGAGTCCTAGACATGGAGTGTCAAGAGCCGGATGACTTGAGCATGGCCCTAGAGGACCCCTCTTTTCTTCAGTGAAGGACATTTATCACCAGCAGCAGTGTCCATCCCACCATCTTGGTCCTAAAATAGAAGTAAGTCTTGCTCCATGAGGTAATGATTCTGGGTATCATGATATGTGTCACTCTCATTATTGAAGCATGTTGCATTGAAGTCTCCTTCATTTCATAACATTTTCTTGGAAATTATGTTATTTAACTTGTTCATACCTAAAAGGGTGACATGATGCCCTAGTAAGTTTATCTCCCTTTAGGATGGGTTTCCACTAGGTGGGTATGTGAAAGGTCATCGTTCGTTCCCTCCATACTTACCACTTTCCATATTTACTCCTCTCATTTCCCCCCTACCTTTGTTCGGGCATTGGGATTTTCCACACTAGGAAGGGTTCTACCTTGCCTTGTGGGAAGAAGGGGATAATGGCCCAGAGGGTAAAAGTAGATGGAAAGATTTAAAAGCCAAAGATAAAAACCTTTGAGATGCTTCACCCAGGGATTCTCGAGAAAGAAGTAAAAGGATTCTCGATAAGAAAAAGGAACCTATAAAATAAATAAACAAGCAAGTTATTAGTTGGTGGATAGGAGGTCTCATAGCGATTTGGCCTATTATGACCATGGGTATGTAGCGGTATGACACTACCATCTATATGGTCACCAAACTGGGGTAATGGCTCCTGGTGGAATAGCTAAGAGAAAGGGGGTCTCATCACGAGTAAGCCTTCTCATCTCTGTGAAATTCTTTTGGATAACGTTGTCACCTATGGTCACCAAGCCATGACAGTGTCCCTCAACTCTTCCCTTGAAGCATAAAAACAAAATATCAAAAGAAATGAAGTTAAGAATAAAAGGAAATTAACAGGATAGGAAACAATGACATATATGACAAGGTGAAGTTATCCCTCTACAAAGGAACCCATAGGTAAGATTTACATTTCATTGTTATCACTACACCCCATGCCCAAAGACTACCCCACACCACCTCATACACTTACATGACCTGGATTGGTTCTCACCTTGGAAACACCCCAAACTTAAGAAGGATTAGCCCAATAGGAAACCTTGTCACCTTCTCCAAACCTGACTTGTTAGATTGCATAATGCCTTTAAGCATTTGTATGAGTAAAGGGGGGTTTGATGCACATGTTTGGGTAATTTAATTATTGGATGTGATTTACATGTTATGATCCCTATGACTTATGAAACCCTGGAGGGTGTACTTTTTGTTGTTGTGGGACCTTTCCGGTGGACAGGTACACATGTGGGAATGATTATCTTGGACCTTCATGGGGATGAAATCCCACATATGGATGTTGTAACCCCAGCCAGGGGAAAGAAGACATCAGATATTTTCACCAGAAAGAAAGAAGGATGTCACCTTGGAGGCACCCTGACATACCTAGACCCAGGGGGATCTTTCTTTTCCACCTGGGTGTTGACCTTTGAGAGCCCATGATGTCACCATCATAACCCTGCATGTCATATAGAGCTAGGGTTTTCATTTTGAGGGAAGTTGTGAGCTAGTTGTCACGTGTGGGCATCAACCAAGGTATTTGGAGGAAAAACGTTCAACATCTGGAGCCCAACATTCCACCTTAGGGACTCAACGTCAGCCTAGAAGGGCATGATGTCACCCTTGGAAATTTTTTTAGATGCTAATTAATTTTATTTGTGTCTAATTTGAATTTATTTGTAAATTGGCTATGTCGACCTTTATTTGACCTTAAATTAATTAAAGGTCACCAATTTTGTATAAATAAACAAAAATTACATTCATTTTTATCATCATAACTCCTCACACAAGAGGAGGGGTCTCAAATTTTCTCCCTATAAGGGTTATGTCTTGAAATTGTGAGGCACACTCTTGTACAAGGCTGATGTTTTGCAACTGGATCAATCTCGGAAGCTTTTATGGTGACCTTGCATGGTATTTTCATGATTATTCTTGGTGCAAGTAGGTAAAATCAACATTTTTTCATTTATTGAATGGTTTATGTATGGTTTTATTTCTCATACAAAATTATGAGATTGCATGGTATACTTAATGCTTGAAGTAAGGAACTTAATTTGTTATTTTCTTACTTTCTATTTGCCAAATCTTTTCATTGATTTGATCTAGTAACTAGTAAAACCCTAGATCCCTAATTTTTTAGCACTCTAAGTTTTCTACCTAGTTATCTTTGCCTAAGTATTTCCCATAAGAATCCTAAGGAGAGCAAGGTGTTAGGGCCTATAATTGACTACACCCTAGTATCGTGTTTCTTTAGGAAAATGCATAGGGGGACTTAAGTTACTACTTCTCCTACCCATTCTCCCTCTTAGACTTTTGTGCACTATCAAAATTGATTTCCAGCCTTAGAAGAATCCTCCACTTGAATCCAAAAGCCCTAGAAGGCACTAGTTCTAGTCTCTCTCTTATTGAAGGATTGATCAAACAAGCACTCAAACCTTCTTCCTTGAATCTTTTGCTAACTTTTACTAACCCTAAACTAGGCTAATTCCTTAGCTAACTTGTTGTTGTTGCAAATCACTGCTACAACCATACTAATTCATGCTAATTTTATTCATTCACCTACATAAATTGCACTTAGCTCACTCAGAAATTGTTTGTGATAAATGCCAATCAATCTACTAGATAAATGCTAAGTTTACATGGTGTTTCCTTGCAATTTTGAGCACTAGAATTTGTTGTTGTTACAAAATATTGCTACAACCATCTAACTGCAGCACATTCTCTATAAAAGTGACATTAAATGCTAGCTATACATTGCCAAATTTGCTTGCGACAATTAACTATCATTCTGCCTAGTTAAAGTTATATTTTATTGTCTTTTTCAAGCAATTTCAAGGCATATTTTTTGCATCTGTTACAAAATACTTATTTTTGTTGTAAATTGTTAGATTGTTGCAACTTTATATCATATAGCCTATTTTTTGAAGGTTCGTGGTATTACGAATCACTAACATCATATTTTGTACTTGAAAGATGCCATATTTTCTTTGTTGTCTTGTTCTAGGAAGGTACACTCCATTTTACCGTTTCTTTATCCCTTAAAGACCTTAAGAACCTTTTGACTTGAGTGACCAGTGAGAGGGGGATTTTCTTTCATCCTTTCCTAAGTCCTATCATCCCTTTAGGTTACTGGGGGCATCTCCCCGTTGGTTGCTCGCAACAAACCCCTACTTTTTCTTGAATCAAAATCTAGGGTCCCTCTAAATTTTACTTAGATTCTTCATTTATTTCCCTTTGACTTGATTGGATTGGCATTGGTTTTCTTTGTTTTGAGTTTGGTTTGATTTTATACTATTTTCTTTTGTTTGGTTTGAATTTCATGAAATTAAATTTCATTTCATTTTGCTTTCTACAGAGTTTTGATGTTGATGGACGAGCTTCATAATTTGGGAGTTTGTTATTACCTCTTCCTTAATGAATTTATAATGGCTTGGTTGAAGACATGCATTAATAACAATGATTTTATAGGAAGAAATCTTATTGCGACACATCTTTTCTATGACATTTGTTCACATTTGATCAAATTTGAATGAAGGAGAGACGAGCATAGAAATCTTAATTTAAACGAAAACATTAATTTTTATCAACTATTTACTTTCGGTTAAATTATGATTATGTTTTCATCTTTTGCCCATTATCAAGTTGGACTATTCTGAATAATGGGTTCAATACTTCATCAAATAATATCTTGGTTGGTTTCTCATTTTCACAAAACCATTTGGTAGGTTTAATTAATTAAATTCTTTTGTCATTTTGCATCTCATTTCAAAATAAAAATAATAATAATAATAATAATAATAATAAAAAGAATTATCTGTCATTTGTTTGATTTTGTGGAAACCCAAAATTAATATTTGTATCCTCCCTGTCAACTTGAAGATTCTAGAATTTTAAGATCATATTTGAAAGGAAAATATAACCAATATTTGTTTACAACTTATAGTTAGCTTTTAGTTTAAATTCATTTTTAATTTTAGTGCTCTAGATTTTGTTTTATTCACAATTTTTATATTTAGGTTATTAAATTGGTTTGTTTTTGTTTCATAGGTTTCTATTATTAGATGTTTGGTATGGATCTGATGATGGATTGATTTTCTTATCTAAATACGTTCAAGATAATTGATCCAAAAATAACATTGGGTTGCTGCAAATAATTTACAAGCAACAACAGATAACATTTGGAAATGCATTCAAGAACATACAGATGATTTTGTGGGACTGATTGCATCTAAACCATGAGGAATCTCAAGAAACAACTGAAAACTATCTACACAATGGACCCATTTAGATT
>ML814130.1:34562-57073 GCA_009831015.1 Picea engelmannii | reverse complement strand
TGTGTCCTCCACCGTTTGGTTACTCTTCCAAACATATGGAGAGTTTGCGTTGCCTCCTGCTTCGTAGACTTATGATTAACATATATGTTGCCTGAGTCTTATCACTTGTTGTGATATTGTCCAAGGGAAGTTTGTTACTTAGCCTGAGTCGACCACTCTGCAATATGTCTCTTGTCCGCATACCCGGCCATCCTGAACGTCCAATCAAGTCTTTGTTCGAAGTCAATGAAGCCTTCAGTCTGATCATCAAGATTATCAAGTCCATAACCGATGAGTCGTCGAAGACCTCTGGGTAGTGCAGTCGTACACTCATATTACACTCCTACCCGAGTTTAGATGATTTTGAAGTTGTTGCTCGAGCTCTGAAGAACAACCATCAGGCCAAATCAGCTTCTGAGAGATGGATACTTTCTATGTATATCTTTCTGATTTCGAAATGTAGCTCCGCTGTGTATTGTTCGTGGCTACAGCTATTTGACATGGATCTACAGTGTATTTGATTGGTAGCCATGGTTCTGATTTATCCCGAGCATGGGTATGCCCGCCTTGGTGAGACATTTGATATTTTTTGCAGACGGCACCTCCTGATTCCTGATTCCTGGGCTCACTCATTCAGCATATCAGTACATATTGGTAAAGAATTGGTAATGTATTTCAGCCATCAGATGCTCTTCTGACCTCACACAATAGGGGGAATCTGTTATAACCCTAAAATGCACCACACAGGCTTACCTGGCATGAGGCCAACTCATGTCCCTTCCTAGCCAAAGCCATGCTGAATAAAACCTTGAAAAACCCATTAAATCAAGCAACCCGCGCCCTAACCTCTTCCTGGGCGCGTTGGAACGCTTTCTGGCCTTCTACTGCACGCGGTGGAACGCGGGCTAGCCCACTACAGCCCGCGGTTACCTAACAAAGCAAAAAATCAGGAAAGTTTCCGCCGGGAGGAAAAGCTTTGGGTCAGTTAACTGGAACTCCCAGCCATGCATGGCCGAGAGTTCATCTAAAACCCTAGCTCCTTCTACCCTATAAAAGAAGGGGTAGGGTTACTATTCAAAGGAGGAAAAATCATAGCAAAGAAACTCTGCCCAATTGCCGTTCGTTTTGTCCCAACCCTTTAGCCTTTCCTCAAGCTTTAGGAGAATTCAAGCAAAGCAGTTGGAGGACAAAGAAGAGAAGGAGCCCAGGATCAGGATCGAGGAACGGTGGCCGGTCTCAAAAATCATTGTAAGTTGGTTCACATTGAGATCAATAAAAATATACTTTTCCCATCCCAAATACATGAGTCCTATATGTCTTATGTGATTTGTGTTTAATCTCTAACCCCCTAGTAGAACAATAGCATGCATGCATGGTTTTGTCTTGATTGCAGGATCGCTTTGTGGAAGGAGCAGCAACAGCAAGGAGATAAAGCTCAACGGAGGATCTACACCAACCGTCGATAAAAAGGTTAGTTAGTTCTTCCCTTGTTTGCTTATGGAAAAGGGTTTTAGATTCAGGGTAGAAGGTTAAAAGTAGCTTATGAAGGGTCATGATCTGCGTACAAGTTTAAAGCCCTAGCTTGTTAGTCCGTAGGGTAGAATACCCCACAACACCTTAATTGGGGCATATTACATTAGTATTTTTATTTTATTTATGTCATATTTAGTCCATTAGTTGTAATTATACCTCCTAGTCTCCTATATATACCAAGGAAACATTTTCATTTGGAATCATCTTGTAATTGAACATTTATGTGGGCATAAGGAGGTTTCCCCCTTGAAGAGGCTTATTATATGAGTTTCTCTCTTTTTCAATGCTTTTATTACTTATTATGAGTTTTTTCTATGGTATATTAATATTTGATTCCTAACATATGGTATCAGAGGTCAAGGTCTTGGGGTTTCACTGCTACATCTGAGACACCTCGGGATTTTTGCTATAACTTTTTTTTTTCAACAATTCCAAAGGAACGAAGTGGAGGATATTTAGTAGACGGATCAAGGTACGTTGTATTAAATTTCATCTCCTAAGTCCTTATACTTTCGTAGATACATCCTTTCTAAGATAGGGTTCTGGAATCATCCTAAATTGAATCATTGCAGAATTTTCGCTATAACATTTTTTCTGTAATGTTTCAGACCCTGAATTCCATAGGATATTCACATAAATTAGTAAGTTATATGTGGTAACAATTTTAGCTTCTGGTTCATCTTAAATTTGTAGATACACCTTGTGGAAGATAGGGTATATGACTAGTCCTATTGACTAGTCTCAAGCAGGTGTTCCAGGTAAAAAAATCATAACTTCTTCCTAGAGTATCCAAATTGAGTGATACTAGTTTCATTGGATAGTGGACAGACCGTAGTAGTTCTGGTACGAGTTTCAGAATTTACATCATTTATTTTGTGTGGGGCACGCTATACAAGTAAGATCTCCTGGAAAGGAAAACAATCAGCAAGTTGTGGGGAAGTTATCATAAATTCCACTTGGCACATTGAATTTTGATCAGACCTATGGAATTGCAGAGAAGAAATATTAGAGACATACACAAAAGAAAATTTCATACTCAAAAGGGAAGAAATTTTGGAGATACGATAAAAGGAAGATTGTCTAGTAGAACCACCTCAAAATCAAGTTTAAAGTGATACTTGGCCAACATGCCACCAAAAAAGGGAACTTCTACACCAAATAAGCCTCCAGACAATCCTACTTAGAATATTGATGAAGGTGAAGAAACACGTAGGGACATAAATGACATACAAAAGAAGATAGTAACAAAATATGAACTACAAGAGATGGAAGCTAAGTTGGAGGAAAAGATGGATGGTTTAAAAGAGGAGATCATGGAAGGATTGAAAAAAATTGTTATAGAGAGGACACCTGAAAGTGAAAATGTATCCCATGAAATTCATGATGAGGACACAAGGAAGGTGAATCAAGAACAGAGAAACTCCAACTTTGGGTTGAAGACCAACCACGTTCCTAAGATCGATATGAGGAAGTTTGATGGCAAGGACCCTATCACATGGATACTTCAGATGATAAATTATTTGATCTACATAATGTGCCACATACACAAACGGTACGAATTGCTTCTTTATATTTAGAAACCAATCAATTTGTATGGTATCGATGGCTTTGTTCTCGCAAATCAATCATCACTTGGACAATTTTCACGGAAGAAATGATAGCACACTATGAGGATACTGCAAGGAGAAATACCTTCTTTATCCAATTAATAAATCTCAAGCAAAAGGGTTCAATTACAGAGCACATTGAGAAATTCCAAATATTGAATATAAATGTAACAAATATTCCAAATGATCACTTGATTGATGTATTCATAGGAACTTTAAGAGGTAACATTCAACATGAGGTTCACCTTTGGGAACCAAAATCATTAGAGAATGCATTTAGGGTGGCAAGAAATGTTGAAAGTAAAAATATGGCTATGGCTACTAGAAGGACCAATCCTAACATCTATAGGGAGAATAATGCTCCTTCTTCTAAAGCACCTCAACCTACAAGGTTGACACCTCAACAATTGGAGGAAATAAAAGCAAAAGGTTTATGGTTTAATTGTGATAGCAAGTACAGTAAGGGACATAAGTGTGGTGAGAAGAAATTATTTTACATAGATTGTGAAGAGGAAGAAGAACAGGAACAAGAACAAGAACCATATCAATATGAAAACGTAGAAGCAATTTCATCTGAAGAGTTGACTCCCACAATATCATGTAATGCATTGGTTGGAATTATCACTCCTCAAACCCTCAAGATCGAAAGATATATCAAAACGAAAAAGGTAATAGTCCTAATTGATTATGGCAATACTCATAATTTCATTCACTATAAATTAGCCAAAGATCTCATTTTCTTTGTGTATCCAACACCAGAGTTTCAAGTAATGATTGCAGATGGAGGAACTATCAATTGCTCAAGAAAATTCAATAAGATCAATCTTACTATGGGGGAATATGTAATGAATAGTCCAATGATTTATATACCCATTGGTGGTGTTGATGTTGTACTAGGAATCCAATGGTTACAATCATTAGGAACAATGGATTTTAATTTTCAAGAACTTTTAATGAAATATTCATTGGAAGGAAAATAAATTGAGTTAAGAGGTATCATAGGGAGACCCGATAAGGTGATAATCTCTAATGGAATGAAAAAATTATTGAAAAAGGGGCATCAAGGTGTTATTGCACAACTATTCTCACTAGATGTTCAAACATCTAAGCCAACTATTCCTCTAAATCTCCAAGGGATCATTGATAAGCATTCCAAAGTATTTGAAGATATTCCCAAAGATCTTCAACCCACTCGAAATCATGATCATGATATTCACCTAATTCCTGGGAGTGTTCCTCCTAACATCAGGCCATACAGATGCCCTTATGCCCAGAAGAGTGAAATTGAGCGCATGGTTGAAGAAATGTTAGAGTTTGGCATTATTAGACCTAGCCAAAGTTCTTACTCTGCACCGGTGGTAATGGTATTCTAGAAAGATGGCTCATGGCATATGTGTCCAGATTATAGAGAGCTCAACAAGATCATTGTTAAACATAATTTTCCCATTCCCGTCATTGATGAATTGTTAGATGCACTACATGGAGTAATCTATTTCACAAAGTTGGGTCTTCGTTCAGGGTATCATCATATTAGAATGAAGGAAGAAGATATCCCAAAAACAATATTTCTAACTCATGAAGGCCATTATGAATTTTTGGTCATGCCTTTTTGCCTTAAAAATGCATATTCCAAGGGTTGATGAAGTCCATTTTCAAGCCCTTCCTTTGAAAATTTTTGTTAGTATTTTTTGATGATATAATAATCTATAGCAAGTCTTGGGAGGATCATGTGCGACATGTTGACAAGGTGCTACAACTACTAAAGGAGCAACAACTATATGCCAAACCATCCAATTTTTTCTTTCAAGTGAAGGAGGTAGAGTATTTGGGTCATATTGTATCTCATGAAGGTCTCAAGGTAGACCCTAAAAATATTAAGGCCATGATGGACTGGCTGATTCCGAAAACATTGAAGAATCTTAGAGGATTTTTGGGTTTGACAGGTTACTACTGCAAGTTTGTTCGACACTATGGAAGAATAGCAACACCTTTAACAACACTAACTAAGAAGGATTCATTTTCATGGACTCCAGAGGAAACTAAATCTTTTGAACAACTTAAAAAGGTGATGTGAAAATCTCCTGTCTTGGCCACTCCAAAATTCACAAAAACCTTTATTGTAGAATGTGATGCCTTGGGAAATGGAATTGGTTTTGTCCTAATGCAAGAAGGAAGGCCCCTGGCTTTTGAAAGTCGACCACTCAAGGAAAAGGACTTACACAAACCCATTTATGAGAAGGAAATGATGGCAATACTACATGCATTGAAGAAATGGTGTCCTTACCTAATAGGTAGGCACTTAAAGGTCAAAAAAGATCATGATAGTGTTAAATACTTCTTGGAACAAAGACTATCCTCAGAAGAACAACAAAAATGGGTAACCAAGGTATTGGGTTATGATTTTGAAATCGTCTATAAAAAAGGGAAGCAAAATGTTTTGGCAGATGCACTCTTACTGAAGGATGAATATGTTGAGGCCTTTCTCTGTGATATCTTGATCATCCAACCCGATTGGATAATAGAAGCAAGTGATGAATGCAAGAATTACAACAAAGTGTGGACTCTCATTCAAAGGTTGCAGCAGGATTCCAGTACATCAGATACATTTACATGGAAAAATGATTCACTATGGTACAAATATCGCTTATATTTATATAATAACTCCCAACTCAAACAAAAGGTACTATTGGATTTGCACACCTCTCCAGTAGGAGGGCATTCAGGATTTTTAAAAACCTAGCATAGGGTTAAGAAGGAATTTTTTTGGGATGGCCTTAAAAATGATCTTCAAAATTTTGTGGCAGAATGTTTGGTTTGCCAACAAAATAAGGTGGAAACAATTAAGACCCCAGGTCTTTTACAACCATTAGCCATCCCAAGTCAGAGTTGGGAGGAGATTTCCATGGATTTAATCACAAGATTACCAAACTCAGAAGGAAAGAGTGTCATCATGGTGATTGTTGATAGACTGACCAAGTACACACACTTTTATGCACTCTCTCATCCCTTCAAATCTAGTACAATTTCCACCGCATTCATGGAGACAATTCAAAAGCTACATGGTAGCCCAAAGATTATTGTAAGTGACAGAGATCCCATCTTCATAGGACATTTTTGGACATAATTGTTTTCTTGTTTGGGTACTCATTTGACTCATAGCTCATCCTATCATCCTCAATCTAATGGACAAACCAAGATAGTGAACAAATTTCTGGAAGGCTACATTCGTTGCTTTGTTTCTGATAAACAAACACAATGGTTCAAATGGTTACCCCTGGCAGAATGGTGGTATAACACTTCCTTTCATACTGCAACCAAAATGACACCATTTATGGAACTCTATGGATACCACCCTCCTTCCATCACTTCTTCTCTAAAATAAAAATCTAAGGTTCAAGCAGTGGAATATCACATCAAGAATCAACAACAAGTTCTCCAAATATTAAAGGACAACTTGACCATGGCACAAAATCGCATGAAACAACAGGCAGATCAACATCGTAGTGAAAGAAGTTTTGAAGTAGGGGATTGGTTGTTTTTAAGACTACAACCATACAAAAAGATGTCCCTCAAGAAATCCAAGAAGGATAATAAATTATCACCAAATTAATATGGCCCTTATAAGGTGTTGCAAAAGATTGGTACTATGGCATACAAATTGGACTTGCCTCCATCTTCACGAGTACACCCAGTTTTCCACGTTTCATGCATAAAGAAGGTTATAGGTGACAAGATCCTAGTTCAAACTATATTTCCAGAACTTGAGGAAGGAAAAATCATATTTTATCCTGAAGCCATCACTGACATAAGAATTTGCCAACTGAGGAATAGATCCATTTCAGAGTATCTCATTAAATGGAGGAAACTATCGGCTGAATATTCCACTTGGGAAGATGAGTCTTTTATACATAAGCATCCAGAGTTACTCAAGCATTGCAGACAACACTTGTCTCAAGGGTAGGGGCATGTTAAGCCCTAAATAGTGGCTCACTACCCCTTAATTGGGGCATATTACATTAGTAATGTTATTTTATTTATGTCGACTTTATTCCATTAGTTGTAATTGTACCTCCTAGTCTCCTATATATACCAAGGAGACATTTTCATTTGGAATCATCTTGTAATTGAAAATTTTTGTGGACATAAGGAGGCTTCCCCCTCGAAGAGGCTTATTATCTGAGTTTCTCTCTTTTTCAAGGAGTTGATTACTTATTCTTAGTTTTTTCTATGCTATATTGATATTTGATGCCTAACATTGATGCACTCCCTATGGACTGTGTGCACACCTTTCACCGCTCACGAAGAAAAGTGATTTAAATTCTTGTGCAAGCATTTCAAAGCTACATACACTCGTAGCAAGATTCATTCATTCTTGAAAAAATTAAGACAACAACAAAGAATTTTCAAACACTATGCACACCATACATTGGATCAATTTTCCTCTGTTATCTTCAATCAAAGTCAAGAAAATGGTTACAGTAAAACTCAAACAACAATCACTACTCTGAGATTCCTACTTTCTCACAACTATCCTAACAAACCCCTTTAGGGAGTACAAAACCTCTCTTTATAGAAAAGAAAAAAACTAACTTCTATCTAATTGTGGTTACATTGAGACTAGGGTTAACTTCTCAGGTCATGCATGATCATTTGGTCTACGCACGTGATCTTTCCTTTTATTGTTTTCTATCATCTTCAAAATATTTTCCTTGCTAGTTATTAGTCGAGACTCTGGATTGGTCCTCAGGAACTGGGTTTTCCTGCCACATGTACTTGCTGACGATGCTCCTACATAAAAGTCTCAAACCCTTCTTTCCTCCGTAGATCAATCTTTTGGAGTTGACAATCTACGGACACCTGCCCTCTTGAATCAATGACCCTGCTTCTACTTCGGGTGTTTGACCTTTCAACTAAATCAATGGTCCTGTGGTCCTCTTCTCGATCAACGGTCAAGATCTCCTTTGGGTATTCATATTTCTGAGATATCAGGTCTCAAAGTTTTCACTTTCCTCAAAGTATGTGGATTCATATCGTGTGTCCACTTGATATGACGATCGAGGATTACTTCAGGACTTTACCCAGAGTTCACAGATTTACACCACACCTCCTCTAGATCTGGAAGTCTAGATTCACTTCAGTTCTTCGGGATTCAGCAGTCTCATTTCTCACTGAAACCCCACTACAAATTACCTAGATCTCATGATCTGTTGACAAGTGTCCCCTTGCAGATCGACGACTCTCGGCTCTTCAACTATTTGTGCTTCAGGAGTTTCAAGTATCAACTAAAAAACTCTTGAATAGATTTCCCGAAGTTGTTGTTCTACTGACACGTATTTCCTAGAAATCAAAGGTCAGGATCCTACTTTGGATTTTTCACCTCCTCCTCAACCACACACTTCCAAAGTTGTGGATCTTGCACCACCTGTCTTCCTTGATGATGGATGGTCCCAAACTACTTCGGGACTTTGGAACTTTGGTAATTTCTCTCTCCTTCGTGTGTGAAGATCTAAGGCTTGTGAACCTTGCTCTGATCATATGGTTTTTGATCCTTTGCACTATGATCCAATGACCACTGTATATCCTCCTCCTCAACTTCTGATTTCCTCCGACTTAGAATATTTATCAGTCTTCAAAGGGTTCAACCTTTTCTCCTCCTACAAGTCTGATTCTTGGATCTCGTCAGCAATTATGAAAAGTGTTATCCCTTCTGAGCTTGATCTTTAAATTATTCTGACTTCCCACACACTCCTTGCATTCGGGGATTTTGATAACTCAGTTTGAAGGATTTCTTGAAAAGAAACTCTTCTAGCCCTTCTGGTGTTCCTCTGTTCTAGTTCTTCGACGCTTGGTCGCTTCTTGACATTGTCCAGTCCTTGCACTTGGTCTAAGTTTCCTTTTCTCTCTCTCTGAACTCTTCTGATTCAATTTGAGACTCATTTGATGCACTCCTTGCGTTCAATATGCACACCTTGCATATGAGTTTCAAAAGAGAAACAATTGGAACTTATCCAGTTTCATCACGAACTCATACGATCAACTTCTCAAACAATCATACATGAATGAAAATGAACTAAATCACATACACAAAATGTAACATTCATTCAATCACACAATAAAATGAACACAGACCAATATTTGGGACAATTATGTCTGTTCTATTCATTCATGAAACAAATTACATACATTGCAATTCCTCCCTGCGCCTTTCTTCTACTCTATCATGTTCTATTGATCTCTCTTATATCTCATAATACTTTTACAATGTAACAACAAACTATCTAAGGACTGGCTCCATGAGCTCTATCATCTTTTCTGCAACCTATCCTGTCAACTCTTAGCGGTTACCTACTTTGTCCTATTACAATAACTAACAATTATTTCTAGATAAGAGTCAACACTCTATATTTGCAACTTCTTACAGTCATATACGACTTTACAAAAATGACATATTTAAAAATGTTGTTTCCAAAATATCTCAATAACTTGATTTACTCTTGATTTAAATGTTGATTTGAAACTCTTTCATGCTAAGATGTCATATCTTTTCCTCCACGCTTGCGTATTTGACTTTGAAGGTGATGCTCCTACATCATACTCCTCTGGTTAAAATTTTCATGGACTCATGTGCATGAACTCCTGCATTGTTTTTCCATGCTTCAGAATATCAGGTTTTGTGAACCAACTTTCATATTCCATTGGATGATCTTTCTACTTCACTAAGTATTTAGGATATGTCTTCCTCCTGTTCTTCTTTCCATCTCTCTGTTCAATGATTTTCTCCATTTGAGGTTTTTCTGTTGTGGGAAATTGTTCTTCCCACTGAACTTCCTTCTGATCATTTGATTCTCCTGCCTCATCTCTCCTATAAGGATACAGGTCTGCAACATTGAATATCAGTGATATCCCAACATTGTCTGGCAACTCAATTTCATAAGCATTGGTTGCGCATTTTATGAGAATCCTGCATGGTCCTTTATTCTTCATCTTCAACTTGTTATACTTTCCTCTTGGAAACCTCTCTTTTCTCAAATGAGATAAAACTTCATCTCCAACTTTGAATTGAACTTCTCTCCTCTTTTGATCAACTCTATTCTTGTATTTATGGATGCTTTCCTGTAGCTATTCTCTGACTCTCTCATGGAGTTTCTACACTTGTGTTGCAAAATATTCTTCTCCAGTGCTTCTGAACTCTTCTTGATTCATATCTCTCAACTCTGTAATCCCTCTTGGTTGTATACCATACACAATTTCAAATGGAATTTTCCCTGTGCTCCTGTTCACTGAATTGTTGAATGCAAATTTTGCTTGAGCCAGAATCTGATCCCATTGATGACCTTGCTCGGTGACTAAACTTATTAACAAGTTTCCCATACTCATGTTTACTAATTCAGTCTATCCATCCGTCTGAGGGTGATATGATGAACTGAAGGACAATTTTGTCCCCATCCTCTTCCATAGAGTCCTCCAAAAGTGCCCTACAAATTTGGTGTCCCTGTCTGAGACTATGCTCCTAGGCATTCCATGTAGTCTCACTACTTCTCTGAAAAACAAATTGGCTATGTGTGTAGCATCATTTGTTTTCTGGCATGGTATGAAATGTGCCATTTTTTAAAATCTGTCCACCAAAACAAATATGGAATCGCTCCCTTTCTAATTTCTAGGAAATCCCAATACAAAATCCATATTGATTGCATCCCATGACCTTTCTAGAATTGGTAATGGCTAATAAAAACTAGTATTTTGTTGTCTTCCTTTTGCATACTAACAAATTATGCATTTGTTCAAAAAAAATTCACCTCTTCCCTCATGCTCGGCCAATAATATTAATTACTCAGCTATGTAAATGTCTTATCATGACCAAAATGTCCATCTAAACCTCCATTGTGTTTCTCTTTCAGCAGGTTATCTCTCATTGAGCATTTCGGTATGCATAGTTGGCTTCCTTTGAACAATAATCCATCCTAGATCAAATATTCAGTCCATGGGCTTCTATCTCCCAACAAAGGATTCTTGCATGCCTCATAAGCTTCCTTAAAATCTACATCTTCTCTATACATCTCCTTGAGGTGTTCAAACCCTAAGGTCTCCACTTGGAATTCCTGTACAATTAAACTCCTTCTGCTCAAAGCATATGCAACTTTGTTAGCAGTTCCAACAATATGATTAATAACAAAAGTAAAATTTTGCATAAATTCTACCCATTTAGCATGTCTCTAGTTCAACTTTTCTTTTCTAGTAATAAACTGCAAAACTTGGTTATCACTGTACAAGACAAATTCTTTAGGAATTAGATAGTTCCTCCACTTCTTCAAATCTTGAATCACTGCATAAAATTCTTTGTCATATGTGGAATAATTCTTCTTGGTTCCATTCATATTCTCACTGAAATAAGCAATTGGCCTATTATCCTAACTCAAGACTGCTCCAATAACTAATCCACTTGCATCATATCTCACCTGAAATGTTTTTCCAAAATCTGGTAAAACCAGAATTGGTTGTTCTGTGATCTTCTCCTTCAACACTTTGAAACTTTTTTCAGCTTCCTCTGTCCAACTAAAAGACTTTTGTTTATTCTTCACAGTGTCTAGCATGGGTGTACATATACCACTGAAATTTATGATAAAATTTATATAAAAACTCGTTAACCCATGAAAACTTCTCACCTCAAATATGTTGATTGGCGATGGCCAGTTTTTGATTGCTCTTACCTTTTCTGTTTCCATCTTCAATTTATTTGAAGAGATCACAAAACCCAAGTATATGAGTTTCTTCTTCACAAAAGAGTTTTTCTTCAATTTTATCAGCAATTTCTCTTGCTGCAACTTTTCCATCATTGATGTCAAGTGTCTTAAGTGTTATTTCTCTATCTTACTGAAGATTAGTATGTCATCCAGATATACTATGAAAAATTTGACTAGTCTTTCAATACTTTATTCATCAATCTCATAAATCTGTTTGGTGCATTTGTCAACCCAAATGGCATGACCATCCATTCAAACAATTCTTCATTTTTCTTGAATGTTGTTTTCCATTCATCTCCCTCTCTCATCCTTATTTGATGATATCCACTCTTCAAGTCTATCTTGGAAAAATAGTTTTCTCCACTCAAACAATCCATCAAATCATCCATCCTTGGTAAAGGGAATCTGTACCTAATGTTTATCTTGTTGATGGCTCTGGAATCTGTACACATTCTCCATCCTCCATCTTTCTTTGGACTTAACACAGTTGGTACTGTGCATGGGCTTAGAATTTCCCTGACTAAACCTTTATCCAACAACTCCTGGACTTGATTTTTGACTTCCCTCATTCTCCCTAGGTGTCAACCTATAAGCTACTTTGTTTGGTAAACTAACTCCTGGAATAACGACAATATGATAGATTATACTCCTAATGGGTGGAAATGAGTGAGGTAACTCATCCACTACTATGTCAGTAAAGTTTTCTAACAATTCCTGGATTTCTTCAGGTAAATATTCCACAAAAGTGTTTGTAAGGATAACTCTAGGCTTCCTCACTACAACAAATTGTATTTCTTTCTCCTTATTGACTTCATTTAAAAGTCCCTTCCCACTCATGAGAAGTATACTTGAACTAGCTTCCCTTTTTTTCTCTTCGTCTTCTATGGGTAACATATGTGTCCTACCATTCTTTTCTAGGGTATAAGTATTCTTTCTCCCATCATGAATAACTTTTATGTCAAATTTCCATGGTCTCCCCAATAAAATATGACAGACATCCATAGGAATTACATCACATAATATTTCATCCCCATAACCCCCTATTTTAAATTCAACTTGACATTGTTGACTTACCATTGCTTGATGTCCTTTATGCAACCATGATACCTTGTATGGGTTTGTATGTGCAGTCGTCTTCAACTTCATACTCTCCACCATCTATGTGGATACTATATTGTTAGTGCTCCCACTATCTATGATCATCTTGCAAACTCTGTCTTTCATCTTGCAAGGAGTCTTGAACAGGCTTGTTTGTTGAAATGGCTCCTCTACCTCCTTCTCTAGTTTAAGAATAAATTTCCTCATCATGAGGTTCTTTCCTCCTTTTGTTTGTTCTGCTTCCATATGCTTCTGTGCTTTAGCAATGTGTGCTTCGCCTCCTCCTTCTTTCTTTCTCTCGGGACATTCCCATGACTTTCACCCTAGTTTTCCATAGGTATAACTTCTCCTCCTCTAGCTCTTCCTCTTCCTCTGGAAAAAGAGCTTCTTCCTCCATGTTGTCCTTCTTTATAACTTCCACCTTTCTTCGGGTGACTATGATGTTTTCCAGCTTCATGCTTCAACTTCTGGAGCTTATCTCTATTGACTCCCTTACCTATGCTTGAATTTCCTCCTATGTTTTGTTGGCTTTGTTTCCTGACCAATTTGTATTCATCTTTCAAGGTTGTTTGATAAGCATCCTCGACTTTACTAAAAGACATCATGTTGATCTCCTCTTGTATTTCATATCTCATCCCATTGATATACCTGTTGGATAACTGAGAGGGGGGGTGAATCAGTAATAGCGTAATAATAATCCTTTTTCTTCAAATGTTATATCAATGTAGAATTATTATCCAATAATGAGCAATAATAAATAATCACACACATACACAATACACCAGTGTTTTATGTGGAAACCCAAATCGAGAGAAAACCACAAAACATTTTTTCTTATATGTCTTGAAGAATTACATCCATTGGAAGCAACGACTTCCTTTGTTTTCCAACTACAACTGGAAGGAGGCTCCAACCCCCTAGTTTCTCAGGCTACAACCTGAGGAAAGCTCCAACTCTCCAATTCTCTGGCTACAACCAGAAGGAGGCTACAACCCCCTATGTTCTCCAGCTAAAACTGGAAGGTGGATACAACCACTTGTCCTTGCCCCATCAAACCTCCACGAAGTAGAAGTAGAATGATGGAACCACTGCCACACTATCAATGTGAGATATACCATTGTAAACCTGTACCAATAAATCTAAACCATGCATCAACCATGCATCAACCTGTACCTCAACCTGTAATCAATCTGTACCATAAATAAGTGCATCAACCATGCACCAACCTGTACCAAACAACTTGTAATCAACTTGTACCATAAACAAGTGCATCCAACCATGTACCAATCATGTGTCAACTACTAATAAACTATGACTCGTCAATATATACCAACATCATCAACTATACACCGCATGTATGTGCCATCTCATCAACTACTTGTCTCAACCATGTACTCAACATGTACCTCGACCAAAAGCCCTTATCAATTTCATCATCCAAATCCGATTTGTAGCTCTGTAATAGACCTGGTGTATATGATCACATTCTTGCAAATCTTCCTTGACTTTAACAACAAGAGACTAGCATTTTCATCAAATGTTTCTTTAGTCTCACATGCCTAGTTTTGGATTAGTCAACAACCGTAACTTGAAGTAATCATAACTTTGTACATGTAATGTATAAAGATATGAAACTAATACACAATGTTMTTCAGTGTGTTTTATGAAATTTCTCCAGGTGTCACTACTTGGAACTTCTCACAAAAGGAGTTATAGCAAAAATGGCATACCTTGTTGAATTTTGGCTTATTCTAGAGAGCGACCTTGTAGAGCGTGCCCCACACRKAATATTTGTTGAATTGATCTAAAAATATTACACAACATACTAAGACTTTACCCTAACCAATACATTTGGTTTCACTGAATTTGGATCTGTTATGAAGAAGTTATGACATTTTTACCCGAAACACTTGTTTTTGACTAGTTTCAGGACTAGCCACAAACCCTATTTTCCACGGAGTGTAACTCCAAAAATGCAACGACCCACAAGTTGAATTTTTTACCATAAATACTTGGATATGTTTTCTCAATGGAAGAACAATTTAACGGTCTCAATCATTATAGAAAAAAACTTATAGCGAAAATGGTGAGATGACCTGTAAATAACATACCTTAGAAAGCATCATCAAAAGAATTTATCCTTCCTTGCATTTCGGCCTTCGTTTCTTCACCTTCCCTCATAATTTCGGCTTAGATATACTTGGTTACCTCAAACACCTACAGATATTCAATATGCTCAACTTTGATTAAAATGAGAGAGCCTAGTCTCTTATTTATACTCTCCAAGTAGCTTCCTTAAAAACATCTTCTAGGTCACTTTGCCCACTTTCTTTATTTTAGGGTTAACCCACTTCTAATTTATCCATTAAATTTATTATTTAAATAATTTATTTTGTATTCACATTGAATTATAGTACACTCATCACTTCACTTTATTATTTACCTTTTAAAATCCCTTAAACCACTTTGACTAATTTGACCTTTTGGGGCTTCTAGATGACATGTGAGGGTCCTCCAACTTCGTAAGGCCATAACTCTCAAACCGTGAGGAGTTATGTGAAGTTCCACATACCACCAGAAATGGAATGACATGTACTATCCATATAGAATAGTATTATCTGAAAATATATCATAATTCATACCATTACCCATCAAACAAACTTGGGTCCATTACCCAAACCTTGGGTCTCCAACTTCTCATGGCCATAACTCTCTAACCGTGAGGTGTTATGTGATGTTCTACATACCACCAGAAATGGAATGACAAGAAATATCCATCTAGGATATTTTCCTTGACAAATTAAATGTCCTTCATCTCATTATTCGACAATTAATCATGGGTTCTCTTACTCCGCAAAGCGTCTTCCCGTGAGGGATTTCATCATAAGGGGACCACTTTAGAGTTCATCCATATTTACTTCTTATCAACCATGAAAAAACAGTAACGAGTCATATTTACATCAAACAATCTTGGGTCCATTACCCAAACCTTTGTGCTATGGGTATTTCTTCAAGGTTTAACATCAATGACAACCAACCTTAATCAACAATCTCCCCCTTTGGCATTAATGGCAACACTTTGATGCAATACTGAAATCATATCACGCATGCTCCCCCTAGAACCATGCCTCTTTCCTCTACATTTGATAAATATCTCCCCCTTTGTCATCAATGGAAAAGGTATATTTCCATCCGGGGATGCTCCCCCTCTCCTCTTATGGTGCTTCCTTGTGTTCATCTAAGACATATAATATAAGAATTCAAAAAAAATTCATTTTGGAGTAGAAATAAATCCAAGTCTTTGGCGAAGATATTAAAAGTCTTCCCGTGGAAGTGGTTTTGTAAAAATGTCTTCCTCTTGTTCTTTTTTTCCCACATACTCAACTCTGATGTTCTTTTCTACAACCTGTTCCCATAGAAAGTGATACTTGATTGGAATGTGCTTCGTCTTGGAGTGCATCACTGGGTTTTTTGAGATACTGATGGCACTTGTATTATCAAAATATATTGGAATGGGCTCATCATACCTAACCTGTATATTTTTCAAAGTTTGTTTCATCCAAAGAACCTGTGTACAACATGTTGTTGTTGCAATATACTCTGCCTCGACTGTAGATAAAGATATTGATGTTTTTTTCTTGCTTAGCCATGATACTAAACACTCACCCAAGTAGAACGTTGATCCACTGGTGCTTCGTCGGTCATTAATACAACCTGCCCAATATGTGTCTGTGTAGGCAATTAGTGATAGATCCTTTCCTTTTGGATACCATAGCCCAAACTCTTTTGTTCCTTTGAGATATCTGAAAATCCTCTTCACTGCTAATACATGTGATTCTTTTGGTGTTGGTTGAAATCGTGCCACCTGTCCAACTACCTGCATTACATCTGGTTTGGATGTTTTCACATATAATATGCTGCCAATCATTGACCTGTATTGCCTTTGATTTGTAGACTTTGAATCATCATCTTTGCTCAACTTGCAACTAATTTGCATGGGAGTGATAACTGGTTTGCAATCTTCCATTCCGAACCTCTTTAGCATTTCTCTGATATACTAGGTTTGAAAAATAAAAATTCCTTGGTTGCTTTGATATATCTGAAGTCCCAGAAAGAAGGATAGTTCTCCAAGTAGCGACATTTCAAATTCTTTCTGCATATCTTTTGCAAATTTATGGCTTAACCTGTCATCATCACTACCAAAAATAATATCATCAACATAAACTTCAATTAATAAAATATTACCTTGACTTACCTTGATGTAGAAGTTTTTGTCTTCACTTCCTTTTCTTAACCCTGCCTATTGCAGATACTTATCCATTTTGGAATACCATGCTCTAGGAGCCTATTTTACACCATACAAGGCCTTCTTTAATTTACACACATAATCGGTGTTCTCTGACAACTGAAATCCTTCTGGTTGTTCAATGTAGACTTCTTCTTCAAGTTCCCCATTCAAAAAAGATGATTTTACGTCCATCTAATATACTTTAACATTTTTTGGAGCATCCATAAGCTAAAATAAAACAGACTCCTTCCATTCTGGCAACTGGGACAAATGTCTCTTCAAATTCGATTCCTTCAATCTGAGCATATCCTTTACATACCAATATAGCTTTGTTCCTTGTAACCTGTCCTTATTCATTCAATTTATTAATGAAAACCCATTTTGTGCCGATCACATTCTTATTTTTTGGTCTTGGAACTAATTCCCAAGTGTCATTTTTCTTTATTTGATCCAATTCTTCATCCATGGCCTTATTCCAAAATTAATCCTTGCTGGATTCTTCAAAACAGTTTGGTTCAATTGTAGATAAGAGTGTTAGGTGTGTTTGTTCTAGTGAATGGATTTTTCTTCTAGTCTCAACTCCTGCATTTTTGTTTCCAATAATCTGATCTGAAGGATGATTCTTTTGTACTTGTTTGCTAGGTGTCTTTGGAGATACTTGTTGAACTTTCTCTTTTGTTTCTATCAGATTCTCTTCATCTTCCTCTTCTACTTCATCTTTTGCTTCTTCTTTGAAAAGTTGTTCCATTGATTTATTTTCTTCTTCCTTTGATTATGGTCTGCCTGTTTCATCAACTGTTACGTTGATGGTTTCCAAAACTTTGTTTAATCTTAGATTGTAACACTTGTATGCTTTCCTTGTACTTGAGTAACCAACAAGTATTCCTTTGTCCACATGAGAGTCAAACTTTCCCATTCTGCCATCTTCTCTTTTGATGTAGCATTTGCTTCCAAAAACTCTGAAGTGCTTCCCATTTGTTGGTATTCCTTTCCATATCTCATAGGGAGTTTTATAAGTGTTGTTTATGAGAATTACTATGTTTTGAATGTGAATTGTTGTATGCACTACTTGTTTCCAAAATATATCTGTCAATTTGGAATCCATTATCATTGTTCGAGTCATTTCCTGTATTGTCCTGTTCTTTCTTTCAACAAATCCATTCTGTTGAGGTGTCCTAGCAATGGAGAATTGTCTTTTTATTCCATGACTGCTGCAGTAGTCCATAAATTCCTTTGAAGTGAACTCTCCTCCATTATCAGATCTCAAGCATTTGATTCTTGAATTCATCTCATTTTCAACCATTTCCTTGTAGATCTTGAAGTTTTCAAAAGCTTCTGACTTGTTCTTGAGAAAGGAACTGCAATCATTCTTGTATAATCATCAACTAATAACATAAAGTATCTCTCACCTCTTAAGCCTTTTGTTGTATTTGGTACAACTAGATCAGTATGCACAATTTCTAGCGGTCTTGTTGTTGAATATTCCTTTGATTTGAACCTGGTATTTGTTTGCTTTCCTTGTTGACAATGTTTGCCATAAAATGTTGCTTGGTTTCGTGATCTGGGGCATTTTTCTGACTGCTTCTCTTTTGTTGACTTTGACAAGGTTATCAAAATGCATGTGACCGATTATTTTTTTCGATAGCCAACTTTCATCTTTCTTTACTAGACAACACTTTTCATTTCTAATTTCACTTAACACATATATGTTGTTTGAAGTTCTTGCAGTTGTACCAACCAATTTTCCTAAACCTTCTTTTCTTATCTCACACTTTTGTGAATCGAAAGTAACTTTATGACCTTGGTCACACATTTGAATCACACTTAGAATATTATGTTTCATATCTTCTACTAGTAGAACGTTTTGTGCCTTTTGATTCTTGTTCCCAATTCAGACTGTGCCTTCTCCAATGATTTTGGATGAATTCTCATTTCCGGAGGAGACTGATCCACTTCTTTCCTTTCGTAATGTAAGAAATTTGTCTTTATCACCTGTCATGTGTTTTGAACACCCAGTGTCAACATACCAACCAAGTTTCTTCTACTTAGCTATTAGAGAAATTGTACATTCTTCATTGCTATATTGATCTTGCTTTATTATCCATGTCATTTTCCGAGGTTTATGTCTGTGACTGTTGTTATTTTGTTGAGGTTATTTAGGAAGGATTGTCATTCTGCAATCTTTGGCTACATGTCCAAAATTGTTACATTTGTAACATTCCACTTCAGTGCTCAAGGATTCAAACCTGTTGTAAATTCTTCTTTGTGTTTCACTAGGTATTCTTGAATAACCCCTTTGTGTATGACTCTCAAAATTATTATTGTTCATGTTGTTAGCTCTACAATTTATAGCTTTATGTCCAAAATTATTACATGCATAACATAAACCAAAAAATATAGTTTGATACCTGGGAGTTGAAGATATTCTGAAAGGAGGTGATCTTATGAATCCTTCTTCTTCTTGAGGCCTATCTGTCTGTTGTTGATTCTGAAATCTGAATCTTCTCGGTGGAGGAGTGTCCCTGTAATCTTCTTTGTATATCTTCCTGTCCTCTGTGATTGTTTCTACATAGATTTTTGGATTTGTTTCTTGCTCTATTGTTTTGGAGATTGATCCCTTTTCTTCCTGATTGTATCCAAGTCCAGGCTTGTCAAGATGATATTTTTTACTGCTGATAATGTCATCCAAAAATTTTGAGCTATTCTGCATATTTTTCTTTTGAATATCCTTTCTCAATGTGACAATCTCTACTTCCAAGTTTCCAATGATCCTGTCCTGTTCTTCTAGATGTTCTTTGAGTGCTTCTTCAATTCTTTTATCTTCTTCTATTTGAACCTTCAATTTTGTGATCATTTGTTCTAGTTCTTGAGTGTCCTTTTTCTTGTCTAGTTCTACTTGTAGTGTCTTGTTTTTCTTCTTTTCTCTTCTGATAACTTTTATGGCACACATTAATTCTTCTCGATAGTCAACATATGTCTCTTCAATTTCTTCTCTGACTTCTTCACATTATTCTTCGGCTTCTTCATATTCTTCTTTGGAGTCTTCTTTGTAAATGTGTTGAACATGCATAGAATAGATCTATCTAGAAAATACTACACACATTTGCAAAGATAAATTGAGAAAGAAGAAGAAAGATAGAAAGAATGGAAGAAATCTCATTAACCGTATTCCACACTCAAAGAGTGAATAATTTACAATATATATATATATATATGATAAATGAGTAACTAATGATCCATAGTGGTGGTCTAGATTGATCTGGACACACACCAACAGTTACAAGAGTAAACATCCACCTAGTCTAGTCTTTCAGGTAGTTACAGGAGTGAACTACCACCTAGTTGAGTTAACTAGTCAACTAGTCTTCAGTTAACTGGTTGAACAAAGAGTAGTGAGTTGGTGATGATCCCAATGTTGCATGGTGACAAAACCAATGCAACATCTAAACCCAACTCAACTAGTCAAACGGAAGTGTCAACTGAAAGAGAATATTCTCCAGGTGGATATTCTCACCTAAAATATAGGAGACTGGATAATGACTAATTATGACTAATAAACAACGAATAACCTTAGGAAAAATAAATCCTAGGTGTGTGTGAAGTAACTCCAACACCCCCCCTGAACATCACTATGGTGAAAATAAAGAATGTGTCTCGGCTACGAGGCCATGTTAGGTACCCAAATACACAATATACACTGAAATAAACGAGGAAAGAGGTAAAAACTCATGGGAACAAAACCCCCCCTCAAATTACAATGAATAAAATAAAAAATGATAAGGAACAAAATACAGTTGCTAAGCAAACATGTCCTTCACTCCAACAAGACCTCACAACTGTGCAAGTTTGTGCTCTTTGAAGATTTTGTTGAAGATGTAGATGTCTGCATGAATCTGATGAAGTATATGCATCATTGATATTTCCACACATATCCACTTTATCTTCTTGTAATGAATAATATCCAAATAAATTTTGGATGAAACTTTGAAAACTATACGGCCGTTTCTGGAAAAATGCTGAAATTTTGTTGATTTTAAAACGATCATAACTTCACTTTCTGGACTTCGTTTCGGATGATTTTTTTTTTGAAATTGGATATTTTCCCAAGAGGAATTCAAATATCCAATTTTTTTTTGCAAATTTTTCTCAGAAAATATCAGAATGACGTCTGATGTGTGCGGATTCCTTTTTATCTCCTGAGATGCATGCAACAGTGTCTACATGTGACTCCTAAGATGCATGCCATATATCTTCCACATGAATTTCAGAAAATAAATCTGACATGGAATAGACATCATCTTCAATTATTGGAATACTAATTTCTACAAAAACGTTTGTAGAAGACTCTTCATAATAAGAGGCTTGATCTTCTGATATATTCTCTTTTGGCTATATCTGTTCGACCTCCTGCATGAAATATTCACAATATTCTTTATTCCCAAATAGAACCTCCAATCTAGTCCATAATTTATTTGGATTTAATCCTTGTGATTCTTCATATACTTGATGGAAAAGTTCGGAAGAAACAGACATGCCGATACTTCCTATGGCCATATCTTGTCTATTGAGAAAGTCATTTTTCTCATCGACAGAATCAGGCTCTACTTCCATTGCCATAGTTATTTGGTACAAGCCTCTGCATCTAAGATGAAGAAGAATTTTTTGCTTCCATTCCAAATAGTTATGAGGCGTGAGAAGTATTTCCAACGAATAATCCATCTTTAAGTGTTCTTCAATCTTCAGTACCTGCAAAAAATAATTTGGTGTAGCTTTTGCTTAGCAGTCTGTTGGCTCTGATACCATGTAAATGTGTTTAACCTACACAGAATAGATCTAGCTAGAAAATACTACACACATTTGAAGAGAGAAATTGAGAAAGAAGAAGCAAGATAGAAAGAATGGAAGAATTCTCATTAACCGTATTCCACACTCAAAGAGTGAATAATTTACAATATATATATAGGATAAATGAGTAACTAATGAGCCATAGTGGTGGTCTAGATTGATCTGGACACACACCAACAGTTACAAGAGTAAATTTTCACCTAGTCTAGTCTCTCAGGTAGTTACGGGAGTGAACTGCCACCTAGATGAGTTAACTAGTCAACTAGTCTTCAGTTAACTGACTGAACAAAGAGTAGTGAGTTGGTGGTGATCCCAATGTTTCATGGTGAAAAAACCAATGAAACATCTAAACTCAACTCAACTAGTCAAACTGAAGTGTCAAATGAAAGAGAATATTCTCCAGGTGGAATATTCTCCCCT
>ML814130.1:11152-34462 GCA_009831015.1 Picea engelmannii | reverse complement strand
TTCCACATACCACCAGAAATGGCATGACATGTACTATCCATATAGAATAGTATTATCTAAAAATATATCACAACTCATACTATTACCCATCAAACAAACTTGGGTCCATTACCCAAACCTTGGGTCTCCAACTTCTCATAGCCATAACTCTCTAACCATGAGGAGTTATGTGATATTCTACATACCACCGAAAATGGCATGATAATAAATATCCATCTAGAATATTTTCCCTAACAAATTCAATGTCCTTCATCTCATTATTACACAATTAAGCATGGGTTCTCTTACTCTGCAAAGCGTCTTCCCGTGTGGGATTTCACCATAAGGGGACCACTTTGGAGTTCATCCATATTTACTTCTTATCAACCATGAAAAAACAATAATGAGTCATATTTACATCTAACAATATTGGGTCCATTACCCAAACCTTTGTGCTACGAGGATTTCTTCGAGGGTTGACATCAATGACAACCAACCTTAATCAACAATACATGGTTGTTTTCTCATCTTCATTCTCTTTCTGTCCAGCCCTGATGTTTAGTCTATAAAATTCTTCAATGTATTCCTTCACTGATAATATTTTCTACCTCAGGTTCTGCAATCTCCTAAACATATTGATTTGATAGTCCTTCGGGATAAATTTGGCTTTCATCTTGGCTACCATCCTATCCCAGCTTTTAATTTTCTGATTAATTTTTCTCATGCATTCGGCTTGCAGTTCATCCCACCATAGCACTGCATGACCTTTCAGTATTTTCACTACATGCTTCACCATCTTGGATTCTTCTATATCTTGGAAATCGAAGTGCTTGTCCATATAACTTACCCAATATAAAAATTCTTCAACTTCTAAATTGCCTTCATACATTGGTACCTCTATTCTTGCTCTGGCTCCTATTCTTGAAACAACTTTCAATAAGCGATCTTTTGTAGCATCCTCTGCTACATTTTCTTCGACCTCTATCTCTTCGCTCTCAGCTTCACTGATATCTCCAACATCTGGTGCTCTCCTCTGCGTTGTTTCCATGGCATCCAATATCATTCAGAGTCGCCTCATTTCTTCTTCCATTTCTGGATTCTCTCTACGCCTCTTGGGTGGCATGATTCCACTGTGTCACCTTCTGATTCTTACAAATAGAAATAAAATTTTCTCGATACCATAATTGATACAAATTTACCTCCTTTCTCATTTGTCTTCTATCTGCAAACAAACTCAATATCTTCTCTGATACCATCTGATGCAGCCCCCCTACTTCCCCGTAGGGCTACACGACCTCCCGATCAAGGATATTTGATTCTTAAGTCAAATGACCCTATGAAACCTTATTGTTCTCATTATGTATCTAAACACAGGCCCTTTCGACTTCTTTTTGCAGGTCTAATAGCACCCACAACCTTCCCTCTCACTCTTCTGCAAAATCTTAGAGTATTGGGCGTTAGCTCCTTTTCTGATAATCCCCCTCTTGATATGGCCTTGGGCGATGACCTCACGTGACCACGTGATCTCGGGCATGACCAAATTCTTTTTGGGATCAAACTACTTTTCAGCCCGCAATTCTCTTCAATCCTCCATGTGTCCTCTTGCCAAAACCACAATCTCGATCTCAGCTCGCCCTCAACGTTTTAAAGTTCACGCAACTTCTATCCTCGAAATTCTACGGGACTATCGATCTCCCAATAATGATGGTACTGTATGAACTGATGGTTCATATATTCCCTTTCCAAATCTATGGAACAGATCAGCTCCTCCTAAATCAACGGATGTGATCTCCTTCATGATTCCAGCCTTTAGAATTTTCAAGTCTCAAACCCTGCTTTCCTCCGTACGTCAATCTTCCGGAGTTGACGATCTGTGGACACCTGCCCTCCTAAATCAATGGCCCTGCTTCTACTTTGGGTGTTTGACCTTTCAACTAAATCAATGGTCCTGTGGCCCTCTTCTCGATCAATGGTCGAGATTTCCTTAGGGTCTTCGAACTTCTGAGATCTCAAGTCTCAAACGTTTCACTTCCCTCCAAGTATGTGGATTCTTGTTGCGTGTCCACTTGATCTGACGATCGAGGATTGATTCGAGATTCAGCGGTCAAGATTCACTTCATGTCTTTGGGATTCAGTAGTCTCAGTTCTCACTGAAACCCCACTACAATTTACGTGGAGCTCATGATCTATTGACAAGTGTCCCCTTGCATATCAACGGCTCTTGGCTATTCGTGCTTCGGGAGTTTCAAGTCTCAACTGAAAAACTCTCGAATTTATTTCCCGAAGTTGTTGGTATGCTGACACGTATCAACTAGTGATCAATGGTCAGGATCCTACTTTGGCTATTTCACCTCCTCTTCGTCCACAAACTTTTGGAGTTGTGGATCTTGCACCACCTATCTTCCTTGACGATGGACGGTCCCAAACTACTTCGAGACTTCGGAACTTTGGTAAGTTCTCTCTCCTGCGTGTGCGAATATCTAAGGCTCATGCACCTTGCTCTGATCAGATGGCTATTGATCTTTTTCAATGTGATCCAATGGCCATTATCGCTCCTCCTCCTGAAATTCTCATTTCCTTTGACTTAGAAGATTTATCAGTTTTCAAAGGGTTCGACCTTTGCTCCTCCTACAAGTCTGATTCTTGGATCTCGTCAACACTTATGAAAAGTGATATCCCTTCTAAGCTTGATCCTTAAATGATTCTAACTTCCCATGCACTCCTTGAATTTGGGGATTTTGATAACTCAGTTTGAAGGATTTCTTGAAAGAAATTTTTCTCGCCCTCCTAGTGTTCCTCTTTTCTGGTTCTTCGATGCTTGGTTGCTTCTTGAGGTTGTGAACTCCTTTCACTTGGTCTAAGTTTCCTTTTCTCTCTCTCTAAAATCTTTTGAGTCAATCTGAGACTCATTTGACGTACTCTTTGCGTTCAAGATGCACACCTTGCATATGAGTTTCAGAAGAGAAACAATTGAAACTTATCCAATTTCTTCACGAACTCATACGATCAATTTCTCAAACAATCATACATGAATGAAAATGAACTAAATCACATACACATAATGTAACATTCATTCAATCACACAATAAAATGAAAATAGTCCAAGATTTGGGACAATTATGTCTATTCTATTCATTCATGAAACAAATTACATACATTGCAGTTCTTCCCTACACCTTTCTTATACTCTATCATGTTCTACTAATCTCTCTTCTATCTCATAATACTTTTACAATGTAACAACAAACTATCTAAGGACTGGCTCCACGGTCTCTCTCGTCCTGTCTGCAACCTATCCTATCAACTCTTAGCGGTTACCTACTTTGTCCAATTACAATAACTAACAATTATTGCCAGATAAGAGTCAACACTCTATATATGCAACTCCTTACAGTCCTATACGACTTTACAAACACAACATATTTAAAAATGTTGTTTCCAAAATATCTCAACAACCTGATTTACTCAGTTAAATGTTGATTTGAAACTCTGTCATGATGAGATGTCATATCTTTTCCTCCACGCTTGCATCTTTGACTTTGAAGGCGATGCTCCTGCACCATTTTGTAATGATGTCTACCACTTTTTATTTGGTTCCCACATGCTCAACTCTGATGTTATTTTCTGCAACTTGTTCCTGTAGAAAGTGATACTTTATTGGAATGTGCTTCGTCTTAGAGTCATCATCGGGTTCTTTGAGATACTGATGGCACTTGTATTATCGCAATAGATTGGAATGGGCTCATCATAATCAACCTGTATATCTTTTAGAGTTTGTTTCATCCAAAGAACTTGTGTACAACATGTTGTCGCTGCAATATACTATGCCTCGGTTGTAGATAGAGATACTGATGATTATTTCTTGCTTATCCATGATACTAAACACTCACCCAAGTAGAACATTGCTCCATTGGTGATTCATCGGTCATCAATAAAACCTGTCGAATCTGCACCTGTGTAGGAAATAAGTGATAGATCCTTTCCTTTTGGATACCATAATCCAAACTCTTTTGTTCCTTTGAGATATTTGAAAACCCTCTTCACTACTAATACATGTGATTCCTTTGGTGTTGCTTGAAATATTTCCACCTATCCAATTTCTTGCATTACATCTGGCCTGAATGTTGTCACATATAGTAAGATACCAACCATTGACCTATATTTTATCTGATATGTAGACTTTGAATCATCATCTTTGCTCAACTTGCAACCGGTTTGCATGGGAGTGATAACTGGTTTGCAATCTTCCATTCTGAACCTCTTTAGCATTTCTCTGATATACTTGGTTTGAGAAATAAAAATTCCTTAGTTTCTTTGACGTATCTGAAGTCCCATAAAGAAGGATAGTTCTCCAAGTAATGACATTTCAAATTCATTCTACATATCCTTTTCAATTTTTTGGCTTAACCTGTCATCATCAGTACCAAAAATAATATCATAAACATAAACTTCAATTAATAAAATACTATCTTGACTTACCTTGATGTAGATATTGTTGTCTGCACTTCCTTTTTTGAACTCTGCCTGCCATAAATATTTATCCAGTCTAGATTACCATGCTCTAGGACCCTGTTTTAGACCATACAAGGCCTTCTTTAATTTACACACATAATCTGTGTTCTTTGACAACTAAAATCCTTTCGGTTGTTCAATGTAGACTTCTTTTTCAAGTTCCCCATTCACAAAAGTTGATTTTACGTCTGTCTCATACACTTTAATATTTTTGGAGCATGCATAAGCTAAAAGAAATCAGATTGCTTCCATTCTGGAAACTGGGGAAAATGTCTCTACAAAGTCGATTCCTTCAACCTGTGGATATCCGTTACATACCAATCTAGCTTTGTTCCTTGTAACCTGTCCATCTTCATTCAATTTATTCCTGTATATCCACTTTGTGTTGATCACATTCTTATCCTTTGGTCTTGGAACCAATTCTCAAGTGTCATTTTTCTCTATTTGATCCAATTCTTCATCCATGGCCTTATTCCAAAATTCATCCTTGTTGGCCTCTTCAAAACAGGTTGGTTCAATCATAGTTGTGAGTGCTAGGTTTTTTTGTTCTGGTGAACGCATTCTTCTTCTAGTCTCAACTCTTGTGTCTTTGTTTCCGATAATCTGATCTGAAGGATGATTCTTTTGTACTCGTCTGATAGGTGTCTTTGGAGTCACTTGTTGAACTTTCTCTTCTGCTTCTGTCAGATCCTCTTCATCTTCCCCTTCTTTTTCATCTTTTGTTTCTTCTTCATAAAGTTCTTCCATTGATTCATTGTTTTCTTCCTTTAATTCTTGTCTACTTGTTTCAACAATTGTTACGTTGATGCTTTCCAAAAATTTGTTCAATCCCAGGTTGTAACACTTGTATGATTTTCTTGTACTTGAGTAACCAACAAGTACTCCTTTGTCCACACGAGACTCAAACTTTCCCATTCTACCATCTTCTCTTTTGATGTAGCATTTTATTCCAAAAACTCTAAAGAGCTTCACATTTGTTGTTCTTCCTTTCCATATCTCGTAGGGAGTTTTGTTAGTGTTTTTTATGAGCATTACTCTGTTTTGAATGTGAACTACTATATGCACTACCTATGTCCAAAAAATATTTGTCAATTTGGAATCCATTAGCATTGTTCGAGCCATTTTCTGTATTGTCCTATTCTTTCTTTCAACAACTCCATTCTGTTGAGGTGTCCTAACAAAGAAGAATTGCCTTTTTATTCCATGACTATTGCATTAGTCCATAAATTCCTTTAAAGTGAACTCTCCTCTATTATCATATCTCAAGCATTTCATTTTTGAATCCATTTCATTTTCAACCATTTCCTTGTAGATCTTGAAGTTTTCAAAAGCTTCTGACTTATTCTTGAGAAAGCAAACTGCATTCATTCTTGTATAATCATCAACTAATAACATAAATTATTTCTCACCTTTTAAACCCTTTGTTGTAGTTGGTCCAACTAGATCAGTATACACAATTTCCAGTGGTCTTGTCATTGAATATTCCTTTGATTTGAACCTGTTCTTTGTTTATTTTCCTTGTTGACAATGCTTGCATAAAGTGTTGGTTGGTTTCATGATCTAGGGAATTTCTCTGACTACTTCTCTTTTGTTGACTTTGACAAGGTTATCAAAATGTATCTGACCCATTCTTTTGTGCCATAGAAAACTTTCATCTTCCTTTCCTAGACAACACTTTTCATTTCCAATTTCACTTAACACATATATGTTGATTGAAGTTCTCGCCGTTGTAGCAATCAATTTTCGTGAACCTTATTTTCTTATCTCGCACTTTTGTGAATCAAAAGTAGCTTTATGACCTTGGTCACAAATTTGGCTCACACTTAGAAGATTATGTTTCATATCTTCTACTAGTAGAATATTTTCTGCCTTTGTATTCTTGTTCCCAATTATGATTGTGCCTTTTCCAATGATTTTAGTTGAATCATCATTACTAAAGGAGGTTGATCCATCTCTTTCCATTCTTAATGTAAGAAACCTGTCTCTATCACCTGTCATGTTTTTTGAACAGCCACTGTCAACATAGCAACCATGTTTCTTCTTCTTATATTGTAGAGAAAGTGTGCATTCTTCATTGTTGTATTGATTCTTCTTTCTTATCCATGTCCTTTTCTGAGGTTCCTATCTATGATTGTTGTTGTTCTTTTGTAGTTCTCTAGGATGGATTGTCATTCTTCAATCTTTGGCCRTGAGTCCAAATTTGTTACACTTGCAGCATTCCACTTCAATTCTCAATGATTCAAACATGTTGTAACTTCTATGTGTTTCACTAGGCCTTCTTGGATAACCTTTTTGTGTATGAATTTCAAAGTTGATTATGTTCATGTTTTTAKCTTTGCAATTCACATATTTATGTACAAAATTATTACATGCATAACATAAAACAAAAAAGATAGTTTGATACCTGAGAGTTGAAAATATTATGAAAGGAGGTGTTCCTATGAATCCTTTTTCTTCCTAAGACCTATTTGTTTCTTTTGGGTGTTGATTCTGAAGTCTAAATCTTCTCGGTGGAGGAGTGTCCTTGTAATTTTCTCTGTAGACTTTCCTATCCCCTTTGATTGTTTGTGCATATATTTTTGGATGTGTTTCTTGTTATGTTGTTTTGGAGCTTGATCTCATTTCTTTCTGATTGTATCCAAGTCTAGACTTGTCATGATTAGGCCTTTGACTGTTGATAATGTCATTCAAAACTTTTGAGTTGTTCTGCATATTTTTCTTTTGAAGATCCTTTCTTAATGTGACAATCTCTACTTCCAAATTTTCAATGATCTTGTCTCTCCCTTCTAGTTGTTCTTTGAGTGATTCTTAAATTATTTTATCTTCTTCAATTTGAACCTTCAAATTTGTGATCATTTGTTCTAATTCATGAGTGTCTTTTTTCTTGTCTAGTTCTGCTTGTATCTTCTTGTTTTTCCTCTTTTCTCTTCTAATAATTTCTACGGCACTCATCAATTCCTATCAGTAGTCAACTTCTTCCTCTTCAATTTATTCTTCGACTTCTTCATATTCTTATTCAAAGTCTTATTTATTAGAGTCTTCTACTTCCATGAATATAACTCTTTTTGTCTCACTGTCACTGACTTCATCTTCATCTGATGATGAGATGTCTTCTTTGGTGCATAAGTTTTTCTTGAAAACTTTCTTTGTGGTTCTTTTTCCTTTATATGTTTGTTTTCTTTTTCAGTAACCTTCATCATTTCTCTTTTTCTTATGAGGACATTTGTTAGCAAAATGACCAATACCATCACAATTAAAACAAATTAAAGGAAGATTACATCTATACCTATCGTCGGTTCCCTTGTTCAGTCTTTTGACAAAGTTGGCCACTTCTTCATCATCTTCTAAGGCGTATCTATTTATGCTATGTTCCTTTTCGTGTTTCTTTCCCTTTTTCTTTGATCTTTTGGATGCTTTGAAGGCTACTTATTTTACATATGGGTTTTCATGTTCAGTTCTTATTTCATATGTTGTGAAGATTCCATGTAGTTCATCCATGCTTATTGATTTTAGATATGTTCTTTCTTCTAGTGCTAATATCTTAGGATCAAATCTCATAGGAAGAGATCTTAGTACCTTTTGAACAATTACAGATTCTTCAATTTATTCTACCAATCCTATTATTGCATTTACTATTTCATCAACTCGTAAGAAGTAAGATGCAATATTCTCATCTTCCTTCATTTTTAGTTATTCGAAATTATCTCTGTAAGTTTGAAGCTTTGTTGCTTTGACTTTTGAATCTCCTTCATAAATATTTTGGAGTTTTTCCCAAATCTCTTTAGCGGATTTACAATATGCAACTTTGGTGAATACCATTTCACCAAGACCATTCAGAAGTGCATTTGTGGCTTTGGAATTATTCTGACCGAGTTTCACTGCTTTGTCATTTGTTGGTGGAACTGTTGGTACTGTGTATCCATCTACAATTGATTTCCAAATTTAAAATCCGTGTGCCTGTCTATATGTTTTCATTCTTATTCTCCAAAATGAATACTTATGTCCATAAAACTATGGTATTCCATTTTTATACAAGTTGTTTCTCTCCACGATCTACCTTTCAGTGGTTAAATTGATTTCTGAAGGAACCAACTCTGATACCAATTGTTGGATTAATGAGAGGGGGGGTGAATCAGTAATAGAGAAATGTAATCCATATTAACCATATAATCCAAGTGTTATATCAATATAGCATTATCATACAATAACTGCATAGTAAATAAGAAATGAACAAATGAACAATCATACACATACACAGTACACCAGTGTTTTACGTGGAAACCCAAGGCAGGAGAAAACCATGGAATTCTTTTTATTATATGTCTTGAAGAATTACATTCATTGGAAGCACCAAATTCCTTTGTTTTCTAGCTTCAACTAGACGGAGGCTCCAACCCCCTAGTTTCTCAGGATACAACCTGAGGGAAGCTCCAACTCCCCAATTACGTGGCTACAACTAGAAGGATGCTACAACCCCCTAAGTTCTCCAGTTACAACTAGAAAGTGGCTACAACCACCTCTCCTTGCCCCGTCCAACCACCCTGACGTATAAGTAGAATGATGGAACCACTGTCACACTATCACTATGAGATTTACCGTTGTACAATTGTATCAACCTGTACCAATGACCTGTATCCAACCTGTACAACTGTCATGTAATCAATATGTACCCGAAATGAACATGTATCAACAAAATGCAATAGGTACATGACCCGTAGTGCTGCAACACACATATGTATGTGCTCTATCTGTTATGAAGCCCACGTATGTATGCAATTAAACTATTATGAAACCTGCGTACGCCTTATGAAAAACTAAGGTTTCCTTTCTCTTGAAAACTTCTGACCCTCTGTAACTTATTTCACATAGATTTGTAACCTGTCACTATATCTAGGCTGTAATTGTACCTTGTTCATGCATCCTCATACATAACCTTTACCCAAATCATATATATCTCTCTCTATTCATGTGCCATATAGGTGTGTGTAATCATGAACAAGTATAATAACCCTCACATGATCTAATCATCAAACCCTTTCTGATATTCAGCCTCTCAATACATCAACCACTTCACAAATACAAGATCTCAACCATGTACCACAAAAACCCTTAGCCATATGCCAAGAAATACAAGATGTGACTCAACAAGAAGTATCAATAATAAATATACCAGCATTGTATTTTTGTAGATCTGACTTATGCAGAAGATCCCATGCAGCCACTAGTATCTCTAGAGAGAATCCTTAAATCTCCATAACCATTTCTCATGCATACATCAAAATACAACTATTCATAGAAATAAGATATACCTTTTTAATCCATGGATAGATTTGATGTATCTGATCACTGTAGACCTTCCAGGGAGCTTGATCTCAGAATTTAGAACCTCTGCATCTTCATCTTCTCAAGTTTTCATGGATTTACCAACATGTACACACCCTATACATTGTCAACCCCCGTACACCTCAGTATGTACACACCCTATACACAGTGAGCCTGCGTAGGCCTTAGAAAATAGGGTTTTTTAGTATTCGCTATAATTATGAGAATTTTGTCGTCAACCCTTCGTACTACCTCATACTTTCACAACTTTAGATGTATCAATGAGTACTTGCAATAGGCCTCACACAACAAAAGATATCCAATGTGTTCAAGTGTGATTTAATGAGAGAGCCTTTCCTCTTATTTATACTTTCATGTAGCATTACACTTTCCTTATTTTAGGGAGTTCTCCATTTACTTTATTATTTAAATAATTTCTTTTGCAAACACTTTGAGTTTTAGGGGCTTCTATATGACTCATGAGGGTTCTCCAACTTCATATAGCCATAACTCTCTAACCGTGAGGAGTTATGTGACGTTCCACATACCACCGGAAATGACATGATAAACACTATCTATTTAGGATATTTTCAATGACAAATTCACTGACCTTCATCTAATTATTCCACAATTAAGCATGGGTTCTCTAACCATACTTCTAGGATAACTCAATCTACAAAGAATCTTCTCGTGAGGGCTTTCACCATAAGGGGACCACTTTGGATTTCATCCATTTGTACTTCTTTTCAACCATGAAAAGACAATAATGAGTCATATTTATATCAAACAAACTTGGGTCCATTGCCCAAACCTTTGTGCTACCGGAATTTCTTCAAGGGTTGACATTAATGACAACCAATCTTAATCAACAAAATGTTTAAAACATAATATCATTGATCCTAATGTTATATGCAGATTTTTAGCTCTTACCTTTCGAGGTCGGGTTAAATATTGGTTCGAATCTTTTCTGGATAATTCAATTCATTCCTGTTTTGAGTTTGGAACTGAGTTTTTATCAGATTTTAACAATTATGATTATGATGAATTAGGTGAAGAATTAAGTTGCTTAAGAAAAGAAAATGATGAATCATTCAAGTATTTTGCAATTAGGTTCATACATGTTTGTACTAGATTCCCTTTGAAAGAAATGCCTCTTATTGATAAATGGTTTCACTATCTTGTTTATCTCTTAGAAAATCAAGATCAATTAATTGTTAACTAATCTGAATTGAGCACTAATACTCCATCTCAAGATGGTTCCAATTTTCATGTTGATCTTGAAGACTTTGAAGCACCACAATTTTTATCAACTTATTTTATTTTGGCAGATCAGGAGAAACATCATATTTTACAAAATGCAATTGTCACTTCTAATCATTGTTTTCCAACAATGTCTCCTCCTGTTGAGGAAGGAACCTTGACTTTAAAAAAGGACATTTTTCACACTCTCATAGATTTTATAATTGTTTCTAAAGTAAAAGAGATCGAATGTGAAGTTGATAATCATGTGGACAATAAAACTTCCCCTAATTTAGTTGAACAAGTGCATGATCAATCAGTAGGAGGCAACATCATTAGTCATACTATTAATCAACCATCATGCTCTCACATTTTCCCTTACACAATGAACCAAATTGTCTCTTAGAAATGATCTCGTACTCTTTAAAAGAGCATACAACAGAGGTTGATCAGTTTATTCAAGGAGAGGGAACAAAACCACAATTCAAAACACATATGTCTTTCATTTCAATAGATGCATTCCATCTTCTCAACTCTTATACATATTATTCATTGTACCCTGATATTTTTTATCATCATGCTATGAAATCATGCGTTCCAGATCACTTTGGAATTAATTATGCACTGTATAATTAGGTACAAATTAATAGAGATTACCGAATAGAATATAAAGAGGAGAATAATTCTTACCATTAACATATTAAATCGTATTCTCATCAATTATTCATGGGTAAATCAAGAAATGATTTGAAAGAGTCTCAAATTGTGTCTTCCATTGATTCATCTCAATTTGTGTTTAAAGAAGGATCTGAATTTTTCCATAATAAATTATTTGAGGTTGAAAAGTATAATAAACCCAATACTATTACCAATGATGATTATTCAAAAATGTTGTTTATTCCATTTAGTTCACCTCAAATATTTAATCTTGAAGTATTTGAGCTCAATGAAAAGTTTCAAGAGAACGGGACATTTCTTTTCCGATCAAAAATCACGATAAGTTCTCGCAATCTTGATATTACCTTTTTACAAGATTATTTCCATCATAATCTAATACTTTATCTCATCGGGAATATTTTTTGTCTGTGAATTGTTTTGAACAATCCCATGTTAGTAATTGCACTTATTATGGTAGGATTTCATATTGGTTAGAGTATTCATTTCTTGAAAAGTTTCCAGGGTATGGTAAAATTATCTTCACCTTATTTAGATATCAAGGAGGTAACTTTGACACACTCCTTTTATATCCTTCAGATGGAGAAAATATGGAACAAAAGGAAAAATTTTGGGAGGATGGATCACTTCGGTGTAGGTCGATGGTTACGTTAGGTCCCCCATAACTCTGAAAAGCTTCCCAATCTTAGTTACATTTTTTCATGTTTGTGTGACCCATATAATGACAAAATTGCAGAATGGTTGGAGGATTCATACAGAAAGAGTGTTCAAGGGAATGGTAAGGTCATGCTTTTTGTTTTTTCAAATGGTGATTATAAAGGTAAGTATGATGTATTTTTGTCATATTTCGATACACTTCCATTCTTGTTACTAATATTCGATTTTTTTTTCATTGCAGGATTGGAGTTACTCTGATGGTTACATTGGAAGCTTGACTTCACTTAGTATTTTGATTTGTTTAGTAGTTAGAGTAGGTTTAGGAATAGGTTTCCTTTAGTTTTATTCCTCATTGTTTCTTTTTGTAATAATGCAGTTATGAACACAAGTGGGTATACCAAGAGAACCATAATATGAATGTTGTTAGGGAAGTCCACTTTAATCCTTTTCTCTCTGCTTTTCGTTGAATATTTATTTTCAAAAAAACATTATCAGCATGGAAATTTTAAAATGGAAAGTAAAGAGATAAGCAAATTTGAGCTATCAATTCACCTGAATTCAACCCTGACCCAAGGTGCCATGAGTAGGATTTCACTCATCTTAATAGGAATTATTATTTTTTCTTTAATCTCTGAATAAAATCACATCTCATGAAACATTATCTTACGGAAAGAACCTTCATGTACATGAGACTTTATATTATTTAGTTCTTCCTTTGTTTTGCAATGGGATGCTAGTAGATCCAAAAGCTCGAGTTTATCTTTGGACAAAATCATTTTATGAAAGTGTGCTTTTGTTGTTTTGATTTGTTTGTTTCGATGTACTTCTAATTTTGATTTCTTTCAATAAAAAATGACTTGGTTTATCTAATTCTCTTTCTTTTCTATTTTTGAGTGAGTCGTTTCTTTATTGTTTGTCTATATTTCTGGTTCAATAACTTTGTTGTTTGAAACTTATCACCATATGGAAATATTATTCAAAATATCATACCGCTTATCAGTCTCCAAATAATCTAAGATAGTCCAAATTTGGTCTTGAAATAAGATTTATCTCAACTCTATTAGAATTTTTTTTCGATTGTTACTATTCTTATTTCCCTTCAACATTCTTGTAAGGAATTGCCTCTGAAATTTGGAGTGATCTATGGTTATCATGGATATTATAGGACTGTTTATACCATCCTAATCCTTAAGAGACATTTTGTTTTGCTTCCCCATCTTCTAGATAATCTCTTATTCAAAGAATACAATAAAATTTTGCGATTGGATCACTTGTGAGCTTGAAATAATAAAGCATAAAGTTTCTAATTGAGAGTTGGAAGGTCTCATCACGAGTTGATCCATCATGGCCATAGGAAGTTTACAGAAGTGACATTACCATTTTTAGTCTCTAAGCCAGGGTAGTGGCCTTCGGTCTTCTCAACTGAAGGATAAGAGGTCTCATCACGAGATGACTTTCTCACCTCCATGGATTTTTGTGGATGGCGCTGCTTACTAATAGGTCACCAAGCCAGAGTTGTGACTTTTAGTTAGTCACCAAAATTTTATAAGAATAAAACTTAATAATTCTAGGAATGATCCATCACATGTGCTTAAACTATTAGATGGGATCAAGGAGATCGAATAGGTTAAAAGGAAACCATGTCGAGGCTATGAACACTTATTGTCAGTAGCGGCCCTCTCTGTGGTATTGAAGTCCTTTTCTTAAAACTGCCATGAACCATTGGTGAAACAGTAGTTCAGATTTTAATTCTTTCAAGATATTTCCCCTCAATTCATGAACTATGGTAACATCAATATATATATGTCTGCAGAGCTAATATCAATACTATATAGAAAAAACAAGGGATTTTCTAGAGGAAATTTGAAGATATGACAGCTTGGTACCTCTTACTATAATTCCTCATAATGATATGTTATGAATCAATGCAGAGATAAATTCTCCTCTCAATGAGTTGCCATTTGTTGGCTTCCCACAACAACCCCCTACTTTTTCTTTAATCAAAATCTAGGGTCCCTCTAAATTTTACTTGGATTATTCATTTATTTCCCTTTGACTTGATTGGATTGGTATTGGTTTTCTTTGTTTCGAGGTTGGTTTGAGTTTATGTTCTTTTCTTTTGTTTGGTTTGAATTTCATGAAATTCAAATGCAATTTCATTTTTCTTTCTACAGAGTTTTGATGTTGATGGACGAGCTTCATAATTTGGGAGTTTGTTATTACCTCTTCCTTATTGAATATATAATGGCTTGGTTGAATACATGAATTAATAACAATGATTTTACAAGAAGAAATCTTCTTGTGACACATCTTTTCTATGACATTTGTTCACATTTGATCAAATTTGAATGAAGGAGAGACGAGCATAGAAATCTTAATTTAAACTAAAACATTAATTTTTATCAACTGCTTACTTTCGGTTAAATTATAATTATGTTTTCGTCGTTTGCTCATTAGCAAGTTTGACTATTCTGAATAATGGTTTTAATAATTCATCAAATAATATCTTGGTTGGTTTCTCATTTTCACAAAATCATTTGGTAGGTTTAATTAATTAAGTGATTTTGTCATTTTGCATCTCATTTCAAAATAAATAAATAAATAAATAAGAATTATCTATCATTTGTTTGATTTTATGGAAACCCAAAATTAATATTTTTCTCCTCTCCATCAACTTGAAGCTTCTAGAATTTTAAGATCATATTTGAAAAGAAAATATAAACAATATTTGTTTACAACTTTTAGTTAGCTTTTAGTTTAAATTCATTTTTAATTTTATTGTTCTAGATTTTGTTTTATTCACAATTTTTATATTTAGGTTATTAAATTGGTTTCTTTTTGTTTCATAGGTTTCTATTATCATATGTTTGGTATGGATCTAATCATGGCTTGATTTTATTATCTAAATACGTTCAATATAATTGATCCAAAAATAACATTGGATTGCTACAAATAATTTATGAAGAACAACAGATAACATTTGGAAATGTGTTCAAGAACATACAGACGGTTTTGTGGGACTGATTGCATCTAAACCGTGAGGAATCTCAAGAAACGACTGAAAACCCATCTCCATAATGGACCCATATAGATTAATCGTGAGATTTTTCCCCAAAAAACACGCGATTTGAGAGATATTGTGGTCTCTTTCCGAGGAAAATTTCAAGTGGTGAAAATTGTTAGTGACACCCAGATTGTTCATTCATTGCATAAATATATGAGAATTTTTAGAGCCACAGGGAGATGGAGGAAATTCAGAGGAGGATTTTTATCATTTCTTTTGTACATTATTTATTTTGTAAACTTTTTCTTTTCAAAAGGAGTAACATATGGTTGGAATTTTTGGGATAATGGGCTAGTATTTTCGAAGAAGAATGTGAAATTCTAGATTGCTTAATGGCTTTTGTCGTGTGAGTAAAAGGGTTTTGTTTTCATTATAATATCTTTTGATTATGGTTCATATTCTTTGAGTAATTTATTATGCATTGATTTAAATTAGATTTAGTCGGTTTTATCAATACATGGTTAATTTATATCATTTATGTATTAATTTTGCCAATCTTTAACAGTCTATTATCCCAATTATCTTGGTCTTGATGATTGTATTATTTTGATACACATATTGTATTATATTGAGTTTATTCGTGTAATTTGGATTTGTAAAGATATAATTTCTCAATTGAGATTTTTCTTATTGTCGATTAGTCTATTATATCTTCACTAAGGATCACAATTTTGAAAGTTGTTCTTTTTGCATTTTAAATAAGATTTAAATTGTCAGTCAAAGTGATTTTCATCCTGACACTGTCACAATATTAGAATTACACAACCTTATGCTATAGATTTCTCTTAACAGACAGGTTGTTGGAGCAGTGTTACATAGGAAGGCACAACCAAAATTTCTCTTTAAATACTGGCGAGTCATGGGTTAATGATTTTCTATTTGCTTTGATTTATATTTTGTGAATGTAGATTAACATTTAAGATTAAATAATTTGTTTATTTAAGTTAAAACATTATTATTTACATTCATTTATTTTCTTTTTTTAGTTTCAAGGACAAAATTAGATTCATAGTATGTTCTAGATCTATTTAATTTTTCCTAAGATTCGGTTTTCTTGTACAACCTTAGTTTACAAGGTTTCTTGTAAATTTTGCACCTGTTTGTTTGTATATGTTGTATACAAAAGTGAGAATAGTGAATTTATATAGTAGATCTTTGTTAATGCATTTTTAGTTATTTTATTTTCATAGTTTAAATTTGATCCCTTTATCATCTAACGGAGTCTTTAAACCCATCAGGGGTAGTTATTCCAAATGGCTTGGGTTATTTAGACAACCTTAGACCGAACTATTCCCTTTTAGTTGACGGTGTGTCATAAACGCCTGTCAAAACTCCCCTGGGGTAACTTTGATATACTCCTAAATAGAAAGGGTTTCCTATTAAGGTGACAGTGATAGGTCACCCCATGTTACATCAATCTTGCATTCACTTTCCTTGGGATTTGGGCAAGTACAGATTGTGCGATAACATTTTAGCATTGTTGGCGGGGAACACTGAGTCAATATTCCTCAATGACACTTTTTTAGTAAGCCTTTATCCAAAGCCTTATTTTCATAAAGATTACCTGGAAACTCCTTTGAGGGTGATTCCCTCATCCCTTTGATAATCCTTAAGAGGATATCTAGAGACTCCACTAACCTTTTCCAAGGTGCCACCTTACTCTCAATATTGTGATATTTCCAAGTTATGGGATCATGGCACCCTGGTAACAAGTGTATCTAACTATTGATTTCAAAAAATTTCAAGGATGCCAACATTTTTATGCAAAATGGTTAAACAACTCTAGAATATTTGGAGGCCTCCCAATTACTCACATTGTAGAATTCTTGAAGTATACAAGTGAGATAGAATTGGAAGGGGAGGATGTTCTAGTAAAATTGTTCATATTTTTTCTACCATATTTTTTGCAATATTGGTTTAAGGGTTGTTGCGAAGATAGGGGTATATCATATTTCGTAGACCTCATCAGTAGGTTTATTGAGTTTGTCAAAACACAATGCCAGACATATGAAGATTCCCTTCAAAATCTCACAGTAGCCCTAGAGTATGAAGGATTCACCACTGAGATTGTGGAAGATCTCAGGGATGTGTACCATACTCAATACCAAGAACCCTTTGATATAGAAGGAGAGATTTATGAAGAAATTTTTCAACCCCTTGAAGAGGAACAATATTTTCCTGTGATTCGATAGAATGCAGTAAATATTTAAATAAAGAAGTGAATTATGAGGATGAAGCATTAGTATCCGCTCCTTCGTCTGATGAATCTCTCCAAGATCCTATCTCTCCTGCACAAGATGAAGAGAATGAGGTGAGTCATTTTCCTTTCTAGTTTTTTGGTGACACTTTATTCTATGATTCAAAAGGTGAAGAAGTAAAGGAACCCTTGGAATAGTTAGGTCCTTCATTTTCTGATGAAGACATGATTAAAGAGATGAGTTTTGGGGATTATGTACTATACCCCATTCCATTTGATAAATTCTTCCAAGGCATTGACACTCCTGCACAACAAGAAGTGAACATGGTAAGTTATTTCCCTCTCCAAGATTTTGATGATGCTTTATTTTATGATTTGGAAAGTGAAGAAGTATTAGAGGAGCCCTTGGATGCATTAAATCCTTCGTGTTATGATAAATGTAGTGACATGGTTGATAATATTGATGAGTTCATACATGTTGGAAGACGTAAGTGGGATGTGATTGGTTCTGATGAGGATCCCACTTATGATGTGGAAGGATATCTTTGAATGTTGATTTTAAAACAATCATATGATGTTCCTAATAATTTTGACATTTGGCAACAATATTAAATTATATTTGAAAAGGTTTTCCAAACACCCAAGGATGACCTAATGCAATGTTCTCCTGATGATTTTCGGTCATACATTGAGGATTTTGATGAGTATTCCTTTGATCACTTGGATTTATTCTATGAAGAATATTATCAACCACCATTGCACTTAGATCTTGATAAAGGAGAGGACATTGGTTGCCCAAAGCCGGGTACTTATGACAAGGTTTTCCAGCTCCCTTTGGCTACTTTACCTCACTATGTCACTAAGGGTGTATTTGGGAAACATGTCCCGTGTATTGAGTTTTCTCTTGAGAAAATAATTCTTTTAGAATTTAATGGTAGGTTGAGTACCTTAATAAGAATTTTATTATCTCAGTCTTTCATCCTTCCCTTAAGAAATTGTCAATCATCCTTTAGGTTCTTACTAGTCCCTTCCCAAACCTTGTTGATGATTACAATTGCGTGAAACATCCTCCAGGACACAGAATGAGTGAGTCGACTTGAGAGAGAGCCCATGAGTTGGGTGTGCCCATGAGATGAGTGTGTGGTTCCTCTTTGAGATGGAGATGGAACATTGTGCCCTTGTGTGGGGTGAGGAATCCCATGAGTTGGGTGTGTGGTTCCTCTCTGAGACAGATATGGAATGTTGTCTGCCCCTGTGGGGTGAGGAATCCCATGATTTGGGTGTGTGGCTCCTCTCTAAGATGGATATGTAATGTTGTGTGCCCATGTGGGGTGAGGAATCCCATGAGTTGGGTGTGTCGTTCTCTTTGATATGGAGATGAAACAATGTACTAGTCTCCTCTATGTAGAGAGTTGAGATGATGTGATACTCCAAATGATTCTCCTATGAGACGCAATGAGAAAGCAATCTGTTGATTTAGACATGCATGTGGATGAGCACGGGTGAACATGATCCTAGTGGTTGAGAACTAGTGAGTGTGATTCTCCTGTGAGACACAGTGAGAAAGTGATCTATTGAGTTGGATGTGCATGTGGCTGAGCACAGGTGAACATGATCCTAGTGGTTGAGCACTAGTGAGTGTGATTCTCTTGTGGTACTTAGTGAGATAGAGATGTAGGAATCCCTATGGCTAAGAAGAGATGGATGTGCCCCTAGTGGCTGAGCACTAGTGGGTGTATGAGATCCCTTGTTGTATTTTCCAAGAGTCATACTTACCTATAACCCTATTTGTGATGTAAAGGGTACAGGTCAGCCCCACCTTAAATAAAAAGATAATTAATATGGTAATTATTAATTATATTTTGAGTTATTGAGGTCATCCCTATTGTGCCAATAGACACATCATTTGATGTGATAAGTATTATATAAATAAAGGTGAACCCCCATTGAGTAAATACACTTAAAATTGTGTCATCTCATGATTTCAGAAGTTGTGTTCTGAAATGATGAGAATTACAACACCCTCTTGTGTGATAGGTTTGGTGATGGTGTGGGAGGTCTTTCTCTTGAGAATATAGAAAATGATTGGCTGGTTTTTCTTCCCTTGTTGAGAAGGGTTTCCCAGGATACTTCTTCTGTTCTTGTGCATGGCTATTCTTCTTGTGATCTTGGTTTTTTGCAGTAGTTATGGTTTAGTTTATGCTAAACAATAAGAAAATTAAAAATGCATCGACTTACCATAAAATCAACATGGTATCAGAACAAGTTGTGAATAAGACTGTTGCACAATTGAAGAAATATTGCTAAACTCTTATCATTGGTCTAAGGAAAAGAAGGTTGGACCCCTCCTTAATTTTCTGTCAATTTTTGGTGATCCCATTTCAACTAATTGGTGACCTCAGTCCAACCATGAAGAGGGACTAGGTGAAGCCTCCAACTCATTGTTTTTTCTTTGTTTTGGGCAAGTATTGTGAAAGGGGGAGTAGCCATAGGGCTAGAGGAGACTCGAAATGTGTGGAGGGCTGCTATCGGTGCTTAAAGGGATGCCACATGCCAATTAGAAAATCAACCAGCCTAGGAGAGGCCAGATGCAACCTATAGGAGGTTCGGCCTAGGGAGATAAGGTTGTGAGAGGCCTAAAAAAGGAAATTGTTGAGTTTAAGAGGCTATCCCTACTAGTAGTGGACCGTGGCTAGTTATTTTTGGATGTCCATGAGGCAATCATAGCAGAACGAAGTCTATTGAAAATATCTAGGAAATTTTGGGCAATGTTGGGGGTTGTTACAACCACCCTAGCAACAATATAAAGGGTTGCCATTATGGCTATAAATTTTAGTACAACAACAGATTTTTTAGTTAGGGCTATTTGAGTGCTATTACATGTATGTAACAAATGGAGAAGAGGGTTGTTAAAACCACCTTGTACAACATTGGTCGGAGTAGACTTGAGGACAGTATATGGAAGCTTGCAGTAGGTTGTACCAGACCTATGATAAGGGTTGTGTTAAGGTTGTATGAGGGTTGGTACAAGGAAAGGAGGGTTGTCATAACCCTGTCACTAGCATAAAGAGAGGGTCATCCCTTATGGTGAGGCTTTAAGAGTGGCCACAAGATTGGGGAGCAAGMCCATCCATAGCCACAAGTATGGTAAAGTAGCCGCAGTAGAGAGAGGCCCCTCCAGGRCTTCCACATCCACAAGAAGCACACTAAKAAATATTTAGAATTGTTCTTCAACAATTTCTCCTTGAGGTTATGTGGYGGGTGGCCACAAGAAGCTACAACAACATAAATTRTATTATAGTCTATGGTAAACAAGAAAGGAATATCATTGCTCATCATGACATTGACAAGCAAGCAAAATCTCCATTGGTGTACAATATCATGTATGCACTTGTATATATTATTTGCATCATTGTCATGAGGGTACTTGCAGGAGAAAGGAACCCTTGTTGAAATCATGGATCCATAGGGATCTCAATGCATTCAGAGGAACAACACACCAGAAGTAAATATTCCAAGTTTGATTGTTTTAATTATCATGCCTCTAACCTACATTTCTAAGGTTGCTACATTACAAGTAGGTGTTGTAGTTGTGACATCAATCCTTAAATTGTTTTGATTCTAGAGATGTACTCATGAATCTCCTCTAGGATATATTCTTGTCTTTTTTCCTTTCGTTTGTTTCCTTGTTCCAAGMAGMTTAACAACAAAGGAAGATGTTTTCCTTCAGAGTTCAGAGGGAGTCACTTGAATCAGAGGGATTCAAAACTATTTGAGAAGAAGGAAAATAAAATGCCTTCTCCTCTTCAGCATTTCAGAGGGAGACAGTTGTTGATCCAGTTGCTCCAGTTGATATTCCTAGAGACATTGCAGTAGGTAATGAAAGGATTGTCTAGGCTAGACAAACTCTACAAGCAATAGAGGGACTTGCAACTCCTCAAGACACATTTCGAGAGAGAAAGAAAGACCAAAGAGACCTTCAAGATAATTTTCATCCATGAGCCACATCATTGATTCTGATCCTTCTTATCATAGAGAAGCTATAGGTGAGAAGGTATGGAAAGATTCCATGATAGAAGAATATCAGTCTATATTGAGGAATGATGTATGGGATATTGTTCTGAGATCAAAATAAGTCTGTAGTGACTTCCAAGTGGATCTATATGATCAAGCATGCAACTAATGGAAGTGTCAAGAAATATAAAGAGATATTTGTAGTCAGAAGATTCCCACAAACAGAAGGAGTTGTCTATGATGAGACATTTGATCCAGTATCTTGATACATTTCCATCTGTACTATCATCCATGAGTTGGAAACTACATTAGATGGATGTAAAGATGGCCTTTCTCATTGGTGAGATTGAGGAAGAACTTTACACCAAGCATCCAGAAGGATTTGTGAGATACAATGAGAAATCTCATGTGTACAGGTTGAAGAAAGCCATGTATGGACTAAGGAAGACACCTCGTGCTTGGTATGAGAAGATAGATCGATTATTGATGAGTTTGGGTTTCGGGAAGAGTGTTGTTTATCTAAACCTATATTATTACATTGTTGATGACAAAAGCCTGATTTTGGTGACTTATTCAGGAAGTCTTGTTGTTGGATACAAGTAAGCCTTGAATTCTAATTTTGAGATAAAGGATCTAGGTATGATGCACTACTTATTGGGACAAGAATTATGGCAGAGGACTAATGATATTTTCCTGAGTCAAGGAAAATATATAGTGGGGATATTAAAGAAGTTTAGAATGACAGAATGCAAATCCATGCTTACACTAATGGTGATGGATTTGAATAAAATGAATGATGATGATTCAGACGAGATTGATCCACAGTTGATTGGATCACTGATGTATCTGGTTAAAACCAGACCCAATATATGCTATGCAGTGAATGTACTTATTCAATTCATGATTCAATCGAGACAAACTCAGTGAATAGTAGGGAAACATTTATTGAGATATCCAGTGTAGACTTGATTTGCAGGTATATGTCAATTGGGTAGGGAGCGCAGTGGACCGGAAGAGCACGTCCAATTGTTGTTTTACCTTGGGGTCTGCCATGGTTTCCTGGTGCAGCAGGAAACAAAGCTCTGTGGCCTTGAGTACCACATAATTAGAGTATATAGCATTGAGTGTGGCAGTCTACGAAGCAGTGTGGCTTCACAAACCTCTGACAGACTTATTTGATCATGATATGGATCATATTATTCATTGCGATAACCAGAGTTGTGTGAAGCTCTCAGAGAACCCTATGTTTCATGATAGATTGAAACATGTTGAGATAAAATGTGATTATATCAGACACATGGTGCAGAGGAAAGAAGTATATGTGTAGTACCCTCCTACACATGAGTAGATTTCAAATATCTTCACTAAACTACTTGCCAAGACAAAGTTTGAGTACTTCCATGAGTGACTTGGCTTGGTGAAGATTACTTCCCTAGTTGAGACGGAGTGTTGATGATTATTGCCAAGAATAAGTTTGAGTACTTCCGTGAGAGACTTGTCCTGGTGGAGAATGCCTCCCTAGCTGAGAGGGAGTGTTGATGATTACAGTTGGGTGAGACATCCTCTAGGACACAGACTGAGTGAGTCGACCTGAGAGACATCCCATGAGTTGGGTGTTCCAATGAGATGGTTGTGTGGTTCTTCTCTGAGA
>ML814130.1:0-10832 GCA_009831015.1 Picea engelmannii | reverse complement strand
GTGGGAGGTCTTTCTATTGAAAATATAACAAAGGATTGGCTGGTTTTTCTTCCCTTGTTGAGAAGGGTTTCCCAGGATACTTCTTGTGTTCTTGTGCATGGTTTTTATTCTTGTGATCTTGGCTTGTTGCTGTAGTTATGGTTTAGTTTATGCTAAATAGTAAGAAAATTAAAAATGCATCAGCTTACCATAAAATCAACAGACCTTAGGAAGTGAAGACATCCAAGGTAGCCAACCTTCAGACTCTTTGAGTCATTCTTTTGAGCCTTTTATTTTTCACGATCCCTTTCTAAGATGGATTGAGCATTTTCCTAGAAGTGTGACTCGACATAATTTTGTCCCTCCCTCGCCCCTACATGAGCTAGACTTTACGATTTCCGATGATGTGATACATGTTCTAACTCATGTTATTTTTTTTCTTGACTTGTCATTGTTTTGGTTTATGATGAAGCACAAAGGAAGGTGTTATGATATATTTCTAGGATGGTTTCACTGATTATTTGACTACACCTAGCATTCATCCAATAGGTAAGTATAGGTAGGTAAGCATTTGCATCCATTGTATATTCCATATGCATATCATGTTAGCATAGTTGTAGCCTCATTTTCATATTGTATTCTTCCATTATGTATATATCCATGCTCATGATCATATGTTAGATTAGAGATCCTATTTATTTTATTATATCATATATGAGCAAGGGATGATATCACCACCCTAAGGATTAATGATGATTTTTTTTTAGATCTAGCAAGCACAGGTCATACATGAGATGTTGAGGTTCTCATGCACTCTACAGTGAACACAACTCCCCAGGTTGGAGCCATATGTTATCCCAAACCCTAGGGATACTAAGGAGATCATGAATTGAGGCCCACAGGTCCTAGACATGAAGTGACAAGAGTCGGATGACTTGAGCATGGCCTCGAAGGGCCCCTCTTTTCTTCAATGCAACCCATTTATCAACAACAGTAGTATCCATTCCACCAGCCTGGTCCTTAAATAGTAGTAAGTATTTATCCATGAGGTAATGAGTCTGGGTATCATGGTATGTGTCACTCTAATTATTGAATCACTTGAGTATGATTCATTGAAATCTCCTTCATTTCATAATGTTTTCTTGGAAATTATGCTCTTTAACTTGTTCATACCTGGAAGGGTGACATGATGCCCTACTAAGTTGATCTCTCTTTAGGATGGGTTGCCACTGGGTGGGTTTATAAAAGGTCATCAATCATTCCCTCCATACTTACCACTTTCCATCTTTACTCCTCTCATCTTCCCCCTATCTTTTTTCGAGCATTGGGATTTTCCACACTAGGAAGGGTTGTACCTTTCCTTGTGGGAAGAAGGGGATAAAGGACCAGAGGGTAAAAGTAGTTGACAAGAGTTAAAAACCAAAGATAAAAACCTTTGAGATACTTTTCCCAGAGATTCCTAAGAAAGCAATAAAAGGATTCTTGATAAGAAAAGGGAACCTATAAGATATTAGTTGGTTGATAGGAGGTCTCATCATGAGCCGACCTATTATGACCATGGGCATGTAATAGTATGACACTACCATCTATCTGGTCACCAAACGAGGGTAGTGGCTCTTGGTGGCATAGCCAAGAGAAAGAAGGTCTCATCACGAGCCAACCTTCTCATCTCTGTGAAATGCTTGTGGATAATGTTGTCACCTCTAGTCACCAAGCTAGGACAGTGTCCCTCAAATATTCCCTTGAAGCATAAAAAAAATATCAAAAGAAATGAATCTAAGAATAAAAGGAAATGAACGAGCTAGGAAACAATGGCATCTATGACAAGGTGCAGTTTGCCATCTACAAAGGCACCCACATTTAAGATTTACATTTCCCTGTTATCACTACACCCCATGCCCAAACACTACCCCATGCCACATCATACACTTACATGACCTGGATTGGTTCTCACCTAGGAAACACCCCAAACTTAAGGAGGATTAGCCCAATAGGAAACCTTGTGACCTTCTCCAAACCTGACTTGTTAGATTGCATAACGTCTTTGAGAATTTTTATGGGTAAAGGGGGGTTCGATGCACATGTTTGGGTAATTTAATTATTGGATGTGATTTACCTGTTATGATCCATGTAACTTATGAACCCCTGGAGGGCCTACTTTTTGTTGTTGCAAGACATTTCCTGGTGGACATGTACACATGGGGGAATGATTATCTCAGACCTTCATGGGGCTGAAATCCCACAAATGGATGTTGTAACCCTAGCCAGGGGCAAGAAAACATCAGATATTTGCACCAAAAAGAAAGAAGGACGTCACCTTGGAGGCACCCTAGAAGACCTAGACAAGATCTTGCTTTTCCACATGGGAATTAACCTTTGAGATCCCATGACATCACCATCATGGCCTTGCACATCATCTATATCTAGGGTTTTCATTTTGAGGGTAGTTGTGAGATAGTTGGAACGTGTGGGCATCATCCAGGGCCTTTGAAGACCAAACCTTCAACATCTAGAGCCCAATGTTCCACCTTAGGGGATCAACGTCGCCCTAGAAGGGCATGAAATCACTCTTGGAAGTGTTTTTAGATGCTAATTAATTTTATTTAAGTCTAATTAGAATTCATTTGCAAATTGGCCAGGTCAACCTTTATTTGACTTGAAATTAATTAAAGGTCACCAGTTTTGTATAAATAAACATAAAGTACATTTATTTTTATCATCACAACTCCTCACACAAGAGGAGAGGTCTAAAATTTTCACCCTAGAAGGGATATTGGCTAAAATTGTGAGGCGCACTCTTGTATAACGCTGATTTTTTGCAAGTGGGTCAATCTTGGAAGCTTTTATGGTGATCATGCATGGTATTTTTATGATTATTCTTGGTGCAAGTAGGTAAAATCTACATTTTTGTCATTTATTGAGTGATTTATGTATGGTTTTATTTTCTCATACAAGATTGTGAGATTTCATGGTATACTTAATGCTTGAAGTAAGGAACTTAATTTACTACTTTCTTACTTTCTATTTGCCAAAGATTTTCATTGATTTGATCTAGTAACTAGTAAAACCCTAGAGCCCTAATTTGCTATCACTCTAAGGTTTTGACCTAGTTATCTTTTCCTAATTGTTTCCCATAATAAGCCTAAGGAGAGAAAGGTGTTAGGGCCTAGAATTTCCTACACCCTAGTATCTTGTTTCTTTAGGAAAATCCATAGGGGGACTTAAGTTACTACTTCTACTACACATTCTCCCTCGTAGAATTTTGTGCACTATCAAAAATGATTTGCATCCTTAGAAGAAGCCTCCACTTGACTCCATAAGCCCTAGAAGGCACTAGTTCTAGTCTTTCTCGTATTGAAGGATTGATCAAACAAGAACTCAAACCTTCTTCTTTGAATCTTTTGCTAACTTTTACTAACCCTAAACTAGACTAATTCCTTAGCTCACTTGTTGTTTCAAATCACTGCTACATCCATACTAATTCATGCTAATTTTCTGCATTCCCCTACATAACTTGCACTTAGCTCACTAAAAAATTGCTGGTGAAAATTGTTAATCAATCTACTAGATAAATGTTGAGTTTACATGGTGTTTCCTTGCAATTTTGAGCACTAGAATTTGTTGTTGTTACAAAAGATTGCTATAGCCATCTAACTACAACAAATTGTCTGCAAAAGTTGTTGGATTACTGAGAGGGAGGGCTGAATCAATAATAGCGTAATTATAATCATTTTTCTCCAAATAATCCAAGTGTTATATCAATGTAGAATTATTATCCAAAAATGAGCAATAATAAATGAAAAATCACACACATACACAATACACCAGTGTTTTACGTGGAAACCCAAATCGGGAGAAAACCATGGAATGTTTTTTCTTATATGTCTTGTAGAATTACATTCATTGGAAGCACCAAATTCCTTTGTTTTCCAGCTGCAATTCGAAGGAGGATCCAACCCCCTAGTTTCTCAGGCTACAACCTAAGGGAAGCTCCAACTCCCCAATTCTATGGCTACAACCAGAAGGAGGCTACAACCCCCTATGTTTTCCATCTACAACCGGAAGGTGGCTACAACCACCTATCCTTGCCTCGTCCAACCACCTTGAAGTAGAAGTAGAATGATGGAACCATTATCACACTATAACTGTGAGATATACCATTGTAAAATTGTACCAATAAACATGAACCATGCATCAACCTGTACCTCAACCTGTAATCAACCTGTACCATAAACAAGTGCATCAACCATGCACCAACCTATACCAAACAATTTGTAATCAACCTGTACCATAAACAAGTGCAACCAACCTTGTACCAAGTATGTACCAATCATCTGTCAAGTACTTATCAACTATGACTCATCAATATGTACCAATATCATCAACTATACACCTCAGGTATGTGCCAACTCATCAACTACTTGTCTCAACCATGTACCCAACATGTACCTCAACCAAAAGCCCTCATCAATTTCATCATCCAAATATGATTTTTAACTCTGTAATAGACCTAGTGTATATGATCACATACCTACAAACCTTCCTTAAATTTAACAACAAGAGACTATCATTTTCATCAAACGTTTCTTTAGTCTCACAAGACTCGTTTTGGATTAGTCAACAACCCTAACTTGAAATAATCATAACTTTGTACCTGTAATGAATAAATATATGAAACTGATACACAATGTTCTTTAGTGTTTTTTGTGAAATTCCTCGAGGTTCCACTACTTGGAACCTCTCAAAAAAGGAGTTATGGAAAAAATGGCACACCTTGTTGAATTCTGGCTTATTCTAGAGAGAAACCTTTTAGAGCATGCCCTGCATAGAATATTTATTGAATTGATATAAAACTGTTACAAAACATACTACAGACTATATTCTAACCAATACATTTGGTATTACTAAATTTGGATATGTTATGAATAAGTTATGACATTTTTACCCGAAACACCTGTTTTTGACTAGTTTCAGGACTAGCCACAAACCCTATTTTCCACGGAGTGTAACTCCAAAAATACAACGACCCACAACATGAATGTTTTACCCCATATACTTGGATATGTTTCCTCAATGGAAGATCAATTTCACGGTCTGAATCATTCTAGAAAAAAAGTTATTACGAAAATGGTGAGATGACCTGAAAAAAACATACCTTAGAAAACATCATCAAAAGAATTTATCCTTCCTTGAATTATGGCCTTTGTTTCTTCACTTTCCTAAAAAATTCAGCTTAGATATCCTTTGGTTACCTCACACACCTATAGGTATTCAATATTCTCAAGTGTGTCTTAAATGAGATATCCTTGCCTCTTATTTATACTCTCTAAGTAGATTCCTTAAAAACATCTTCTAGGTCACTTTGCCCACTTTCCTTATTTTAGGGTTAACCCACTTCTAATTTCTCCATTAAATTTATTTTGTATTCACATTGAATTATAGTACACTCATCACTTCACTTTATTATTTACCTTTTAAAATCTCTTAAACCACTTTGACTACTTTGACCTTTTGGGGCTTCTAGATGACATATGAGGGTCCTCCAAGTTCGTAAGGCCATAACTCTTAAACCATTAGGAGTTATGTGATGTTCCACATACCACCAGAAATGGAATGACGTACTATCCATATAGAATAGTATTACCTGAAAATATGTCAAAATTTGTACCGTTATCTATCAAACAAACTTGGGTCCTTTACCCAAACCTGGGTTCTCCAACTTCTCATGGACATAACTCTTAACTGTGAGGAGTTATGTGGCGTTCAACATACCACTAGAAATGGCATGACAAGCACTATCCATCTAGGATATTTGCACTGAAAAATGCACTAGCATTCATCTCATTATTCCACAAATAAGCATGGGTTCTCTAACCATACTTCTAGGATAACTCAATCTACAAAGCATCTTCCCATGATATATTTCACCATAAGGGGACCACTTTGGAGTTCATCCATTTCTACTTATTATAAACCATGACAAGAAAATAATGAGTCATATTTACATAAAAAAATATTGGGTCCATTACCCAACCTTTTTGTTACAGGGCTTTCTTCAAGGATTGGCATCAATGACCACCAACCTTAATCAACAATATCCCACTTTGGCATTGATGGAAACACTCTGATGCAATACTGAAATCATATCACTCATGCTCCCCCAGGAACCATGCCTCTATCCTCTACCTCTGTCCTCTGAATCTGATAAATCTCTCCCCTTTTATCATCAATGGAAAAGGTATCTTTACATCCAAGGTTGCTCCCCCTGACTGAACTGTCCTCTTATGGAGCTTCCTCGTGTAAATCTAAGACATATAAGATAAGCATTCAAAAAGAATTAATTTTGGAGTAGAAATAACTCAAAGTCTCTGGTGAAGATGTTCAAAGGATTCCTGTGGAAGTGGTTTTTTGAAGATATCTACCACTTGTTCTTTTGTGCCCACATACTCAACTCTGATGTTCTTTTCTGCAACTTGCTCTCGTAGAAAGAGATACTTTATTGGAATGTGAGTCGTCTTGGAGTGCATAACCGGGTTCTTCGAGATACTGATGACACTTGTATTATCACAATAGATTGGAATGGGATCATCATACTCAACCTATATATCTATCAGAGTTTGTTTCATCCAAAGAACCTATGTACAACATGATGTTGCTGCAATATACTCTGCCTCAGCTATAGATAAATATACTAAATATTGTTTCTTTCTTAGCCATGATACTAAACACTCACCCAAGTAGAACGTTTCTCCACTGGTGATTCGTCGGTCATCAATACAACCTGCCAAATCTAGATTTGTGTAGGCAATAAGTGATAGATCCTTTCCTTTTGGATACCATAATCCAAACTCTTATGTTCCTTTGAGATATCTAAAAATCCTCTTCATTGCTAACACATGTGACTCCTTTGGTGCTGCTTGAAATGGTGCCACCTATCCAACTATATACATTACATCTAGTCTTGATGATGTCACATATATTAGGATGTCAATTATTGACCTATATTGCCTCTGATATGTAGACTTTGAATCATCATCTTTTCTCAACTTGCAGTTGGTTTACATGGGAGTGATAACTGGTTTGCAATATTCCATTCCGAACTGCTTTAGAATTTCTATGATATACTTGGTTTGAGAAATAAAGATTCCTTGGTTTCTTTGATGTATCGGAAGTCCCAAAAAGAAGAATAGTTCTCCAAGTAACGACATTTCAAATTCATTTTGCATATCTTTTGCAAATTTCTAGCTTAACCTATCATCATCACTACTAAAAATAATATCATCAACATAAACTTCAATTAATAATATATTACCTAGACCTACCTTGATGTAGAGGTTGTTGTTTGCACTTCCTTTTCTGAACCCTGCCTTCTACAGATACTTATCCAATCTAGAGTACCATGCTCTAGGATCCTTTTTTAGACCATACAAGGCCTTCTTTAATTTACACACATAATCTGCGTTCTCTGACAATTGAAATCCTTTTGGTTGTTCAATGTAGACTTCTTATTCAAGTTCCCCATTTAGAAAAGTTGATTTTATGTTCATTTGATACATTTTAATATTTTTGGAGCATGCATAAGCTAAAAGCAAACAGATTGCTTCCATTCTAGCAACTGGGGAAAATCTCTCTTAAAATTCGATTCCTTAAACCTGTGCATATCCTTTACATACCAATCTAGCTTTGTTCCTTGCAACCTGTCCATCTTCATTCAATTTATTCCTGAAGACCCACTTTGTGTTGATCACATTCTTATTCTTTGGTCTTGGAACCAATTATCAAGTGTCATTTTTCTCTATTTGATCCAATTCTCCATCCATGGTCTTTTTCCAAAATTCATCCTTGTTGTCTTCTTCAAAATAGTTTGGTTCAATTGTAGATGAGAGTGGTAGGTGTGTTTGTTCTCGTGAACAAATTCTTCTTCTAGTCTCAACTCCTGCATCTTTGTTTCCGATAATCTATTATGAAGGATGATTCTTCTGTACTCGTCTACTGGGTGTCTTTGGAGGAACTTGTTGAACTTCCTCTTCCGCTTCTGTCGGATTCTCTTCATATTCCTTTTATACTTATTTTTCATCTTTTGTATCTTCTTCTAAGGGTTGTTTCATTGATTCATTTTCTTCTTCCTTTGATTCTGGTCTGCCTGTTTCATCAATTGTCACATTGATGCTTTCTACAACTTTTTTCAATATCATATTGTAACACTTGTATGATTTCATTTTACTTGAGTAACAAACAAGTACTCCTTTGTCCACACGAGAGTCAAACTTTCCCATTTTTCCATCTTCTCTTTTGATGTAGCATTTGCTTCCAAAAACTCTGAAGTGCTTCACATTTGTTGGTATTCCTTTCCATAGCTCATAGGGAGTTTTGTCAGTGTTGTTTATGAGCATTACTTTTTTTGAATGTGAACTGTTGTATGCACTTCATGTGTCCAAAAAAAATATCTGTCAATTTGGAATCCATTAGCATTGTTCGAGCCATTTCCTGTGTAATTATCATCCATTATGATAATGTTCCTTTGTCTCTAAGCCAACATTTGAAAAAATCTATGAATCCATGCTCTCGTCTATACTGTCCAATAATCTACATGCGCAAATGTCCATAATGCTAACCCATTTATCATTATACTATCATGAAGTCTTGATTAATCCATCAAATTGTACTTATGTTGATTGACTGCTCTGGATCTGTCTTCTCAAACTCTGCAAGTTGCTCGAAGGATGGTTCTTTGTTCTGTCACAGCTATCGCATAGACTCCCCCTATCTAATATTCATATTACCTGGGAGTCTATAAGCTAGATGGCTCAGAACAATTCCTCCTCTGATGTGTATTCATCATCATCTTCATTGGTAGATTCATCATCATCTTTATTGGTAGATTCATTATCTCTCTGAGATTTGACTTCTTTCTTTCTGTCTGTGGATTCATCTTTCACTGTAATTCCTGAAAGTACAATCTCTTGAACATGTTCCTTATTTACCCATCCTTCCTTTCTTTCAGTTATTTTCCAAACCTTTTTGCATCTGACATCTTTGTTTTTCTCTGTAGAATTTTCTTCATCTCGTTTTATTGCCAATCTTGCAATATATGGTACCTGGTCTTTGTTCACATGTTATTCATGTTTTCTTATCCATACTTTATTATATCTAATATCAATATTCTCTTTCATGGAAGTATTGATCATTCTTCTACAATCACTGGCTATGTGTCCATAGTTATGACATGTGTAACACTCAATGTTATGTGTGACCTCATAGGCACTTCTTGTTTGAACATTTCTTTTATAATCCCTGTAATCTGCGACCTTATGTCCAAAGTTAGTACAATAAAAAAAAATGACCATAAAATAAATTTGCATACCTGCGAGTGAATGATCTTCTTTGTAGCATAGTCCTTCTAAATTTTTTCCTTGACTGATCATGATCATGATTGAAGCTTCTTTATGGCTTGAACATGGATGGTCTTCTTGAAGATGTATCTTCAATAGTTTTCTTAGATTATGGTTGACCATGATTCCTTCCTTTGAGGAAGGAAGGAAGCATAACTCTTTCTATTTTCTTCATTCTTCTTTTCGAGCAACGTAGAGTGCTTCTCTTCATTCTCTACAACTGATGTGGATGTTTCTGTCTCTTCAACGTTCTTGTTGAGCTTGACAATTGTAACTCTTAGTGTGACAACTTCTTCTTCAATATTCTCAACCTCTTCTTCTTTCTTCATTATCCGAGACTTCATGACCTCTTCTGTTCTCTTAGCTTCTTCAAGTTGGATTTTCAATGTAATTATTTCTTCTTCCAGTCTTCTCTCTTCTTGACCAAACTCTTCCTCAAGTTGGTTTAAGTCACTGGTTCTTTCCTTGAGATGATCCATCAGTATCTTTTCTCCATTTTCTACTTCTTCCTTTTGTGCTGCTATGTTGGCTTCTAAACATTTCTTTTGATATTCTAGAGTTTCTTCAATTCTTCTGGCCTCTTCTAGTTGAGCTCTTAAATTCTTGATGACCTTTTGATCTTTTTCAGAACCTTGAACACTTTCCTTTTGCTTCATCAATTCTTTCTTGGATGACTTATTTTCTTCTCTTTCTTTCCTTAGATATTTAATTGCACTAATCAAGTTTTCTCTGTAATCAACTTATGTTTCTTCATACTCTTCCTCTTTTGAATCTATCTAACATGATGAGCATCTTTCTTCTTGTTATGTATCTACATCTTCTTTGGCATTTTCTAAATCTACGATGGGTGAATAATATATGTCATGTAACTTATCCCAAATTTATTTGGTTTATGAACATTTACAAACAAAAAATCTTACCAGATTAGGTAATACTTCCCAGATAAAATCCATTGTTATTTTGTTATTCTTCTTCAATTCCTTCTTGGCTGCAGTCTTTTCCCTTTTTGAACTATCATATCCTGTAACAAATGATAGCCAAATATAATGTCCATATTCATGTCAAAACACTTTCATACTTCTGCTCCACATCTCATACTTAAAACCATTATGACCATTAAACATCGGTACTCCATTCTCAGAATAATCCATGATCTCCTTCCAGTGGTTAAATTGTTTCCTGAAGGAACCGACATTGATACCAATTGTTGGATTACTAAGAGGGGGGGAGGTGAATCAATAATAGCATAATTATAATCCTTTTTCTCCAAATAATTGAAGTGTTATATCAATGTAGAATTATTATCCAATAATGAACAATAAGAAATGAAAAATCACACACATACACAGTACACCAGTGTTTTACGTGGAAACCCAAATCAGGAGAAACCCATGGAATGTTTTTTCTTATATGTCTTGAAGAATTACATTCATTGGAAGCACCAACTTCCTTTGTTTTCCA
>ML814129.1:76582-162000 GCA_009831015.1 Picea engelmannii | reverse complement strand
ATTTTTTGATGCAATACTTGTTTGGTTTAACATATTGTGTTTTGAGGTCTCTTTTGTAGGTGATACCATATTCTAACCCTCTCTTTGCAAGTGATTGAAGAAATTGATACCTCAACTTGGAGAAGTGGATGATCTAGCTTGACTCCTCCTCTTGTCCAAGTCCTTTGAAAAGATCCCTCCACAATTCACCAAGAAGGACTCCATTGCACAATACTTTCCAAGCATAAGCTTGTTCTCTTTCTCCTTCTCTTGAAAGAAAAATTTCTTGGTTATTTTACATATATATGCAAGAAAGTTTGGATCTAGTTTATCTAGCTAAATCGTCAGTTCCTTTCATGCATGCAAGTGATAGCTTAGATCTGATTTATGTTTCTTAAAGTTGATATCTTAAGAATCTAGATCTAGTATAGGAAAGTAGTCCTTTGCTCAAATAATTTTCTGAAATTTCTAAAGGGTTAAAGGCTAATATTTTCCAAGTGTTTTCATTGTTCAAATATAGCATCTAAGTGCTTTAAACTTGCTGTTTTAGAACAGCCACAAAAGACCCTAAGGAAACTAGCTTTCTAGCTTGATTTTCTTAGTTCCCTTTTACAAATTTTTGTAGAATTTAACTTAGAAATTTTTGTAGATTTTTACTAATAACCAAAGATACTCTTAAAGTGTTTTTGGCTATCTTGTGTCCTCTTTGGTTTGTTGTTTTGTGCAGGTCATTGAATAAACAAGGGGAAATTATGGCAAAATTCGGCGGATTAGGAGTATTTGGGACTTCCAGAAGCACCCTATACCTTCCTAAGGAATTTTGTAACTTGTAAAGCCTTGATTCATTGTTATAAGGATCGTAAGCCCCTTTGAAAAAGATCTAAAGACTCTCAAGAGAGAACTTGTAACCGAGTTAATAAAATAAGTGAGCCAAGAGAGGCCTCACTCTTTGTTTTCCCCTTAAGGGGAGGTTGGTGTTGTGTTTGTTTGGACTTTCTTTCATTCAGTTTTATTTCCTTTTCTTAAAGTTCAAACTATCTCACATTAATCAATAAAGTTAAATCAATCTAGATTAGTTTCCCTTTGCAAAGTAGAACACAAATTGCTAGATTAGCTTTATTTCTTGCAATTTCAATTTGGCAAATAAACCATCCGCTCAGCTCCTTGAAAGAGGCCTAGTCAGTGTGGATTAGTAATTAGTCTCACATTTCAATTTCAATTATTTATTTCCTTATTTAAAATAAACAAATTCCCCTCAACTCTCAGTGCAGTTCCTGACCCTTCTAGTTGCGAGCTAGGCTCGATCTGCTGGAAGTAAGTTTCATACACGCTGTGCTGGTCAGTGGTTGATAGATTAATTAGGACAATCTCTAAAGTAGTTATCTTAATGCGCAGGAAAATGCCTTGAAGTGACCTACGAAGTAAGGCAGGCCCTCTCGGGACCTGGCTTCCCACCCGTTTTGTACATCCAACACTTTGAGTGAGTTTATTGGTGAGACCATTGGGTTTTGGTAAACTCCCAGCAAATTTTCAAACAAAGAGCTAACCTCCAAGGAGACCCAACCCATTTCATTAACTAACATCAATTTATCCTAATAAAACACGCGAACTACATTGCCCACGATTCACTTTAAGGCACTGGTCTCAATCTTTACATTCAACAAAACCACAGGCTTCATCTACAATTTGGTTATCCGTTGGAAATAATTTAAATGAAACTTGCATCTAACAATTGTTTCTCAGTATCCTTTTGATGCAAGTATATGCTTATTGATTATATGTCATGGTGAATGTTTACTTCATGTTTTATCAGTTTATGGTGGATTGTTTAAAAGAATAATAAACTCCTAGATTCCATTTTTGTACTTAGCTTATTTCAAAGCCTTAGTATATTTGTTAGGGACTACCCCCCTTGGCTTCACTAGGAGTTGGCCTAGACGGAGGAGTTGAGGATTAGGTGACAACACCTTAACTCTCACTTGCCTCCAAGGACACACTGAGTGGATTGAATATTTCTTCCACGTCTCCCAGGTGTGTATAAGGCGACAACATGACCCACTGTAATATTTCATTAGCAAAAATATTTTCAAGTCAATTCATTGTTTCATTTGTGTCTTCAACACCTTCAACATCCTCGACATCTCTATCTCTTCTATTACCTTCTTGAAACAATGTTGTCTCAATCTCAAAAATGGTAGAATTTAGAATCTACTTACTTTCTATGGACTGCTAATATCCATAACCTACGTACATACACTATTTGTCAAATTCAAAAATACTAAATTATGTTGTTGCTATTATGTGTTGCTTTGAACCCTCTATGTCTTTTGCTTGGTTCTCCACTGAAGATAAACTCTATCTTCTTTTCTGACCAATACTCCAATCTTTTACTGACCTATTTGTTGAAGTTTTCTTGTCTCCCTCTCCTTGTGACAATTTTGTAATCACATCATCCTTTAGTGCTTGGATACCTGTAAACACACCTTCCTGTGACATCTCATATGTCTCCAACCAATCAATAAGGATTTCAACATCATCCTCAAGCATCAACTCATGTATTGGTTCACACCAATTAACTTCTTCATCTTTCTCCATCTCATCGACATAATTCAGGTCATGTGCTACTGGTATGCTTTTAAAAAGCATATTTCCACCTTCTTCAACCTTTATAACAATCTCAACTAATTGTCCATTTTCTTCCTTTGCATTACCTGCAATCACACACAATGAAATGGCACATAAGGTGGTGGTGTTTGGTTTTTCATTGTGGTAAATATGGGTGCACTAACACACAACAGTAGGACCCACCATTACATGGTGAGTTGATCCAATCTAGAAGAAGATAATATTGCGATCTCTTGTGTAATGGAATATGGAATTGTTTTTCATCTGTCAAGAAGAAGCCTCTTGTTACGATGCTACATTTGCAAATTAGTGTGATGGATATAAAATGGATGGATCTACTTCTTATTGGGTGATCTCTCCTTATCCTTTGTGTTCAACATGTGGTAAAAAAATGTGTTGTTGAATGTAATGACTAGTCATGTGCCTAGGTAAGGTGTGGAAGATCAACTAAGTTTGGTTCCTTGGATGTATCAATAATGAAGCATGGGTCGACCAACATCAATGGATTGAATTATGTGTTCCTCTTATTTGCTAAAGGTTATCTATACACTGAATTGGAAGCATTGATTGACTAAGGAGTGTGAAGAGGAAGGTCAAATTTCCTTGGTTGTTGGAGGTATATATCTAGTTTTCTTTGCATGTTATAGAAAACTCGTTGTTGGATTAGAGACACAAATTTAAGTGGTGGTTTGATCTTCTTGGCCATGGGTTTATGAGCCATGTTGAGAGTGGGGTGAAATGGAATAATAATAAACAATAGAGAGAGGATGAAGAAGTACTTGGTTAAGAAGTACTCAAATTATGTAGTTATATTTGGAGTAGGAAGGATGCACATAATGAACATGTAGATGTTTCATGGTATCACATGTTTTGGTATATGATGGTAGGTATTTTGTGGGGTTGGAGTTAAACACATGTAAATGGGCATACGGTTGCAAGACCTTGTTTTGAAATGAATACCCTTGGTTTGTTGGATCATTGGTGTAAGTTCTAGACATAGACCTAGGTGACATAATTAAGGAGGGCGTGTTGTATTTTTGAATACTTGGTTATAAACTTTGAGGGGGTTAAGTATTTGATGTGATGTGATGAATCCTATTTAAAGACATGGTGCTTTCCATTATAATATGCCTCAAGTGGTTTATTCTTTGGCCATCTTGGTTAGATTCACCAAGGGATTAATGAAGATATATATTTGTTGGTTTGTTTTCCTAGTAAAGGATTTCCAAGGTAAATATTGGCTCTTACTATGTGCTTGTTTTGTTTCTATCGTTGTACTAAGTTTTTTAATATTTTTAATGTAGTGAAGCCCAAGTTTCCTTCATGTAGTTAGAAAAGTGTTGTAGTCTATATTGTTTAAAATCCAACCATCTTTAGCAAGAGAGATATCCCGGAAAACTTCATATTGAAATCCATACCTGAATACAAATGAAACTAATATCTCAAAAAAACCAAGGCATACTTATATCAAGTCATCATGTACTACATTGAACTCAAAAATAAGAGAGTAAACAACTCAGATAAGGCCACATGATTCCAACTATTAATAGAGGACATATAAATCCTTCTCTAGATTTAATGAATATAAACCAGAAAATCAAGTTAGAGGAGCAAGTAATTGCAAAAATGTTAACCATGCACTTGTTAATGGTGAGACTTGTCAAGTTGATCTCTTAGTTTTAAGGATACTGGAATTTCTAATGTAGTCCTGATCCGAATTTTATGAGAAGAACAAAATGAATACAGATTATTATTAAAATATGCTTAACACAGAATAATAGAGATACAATAAAATTGGTTTCTATTCAATAAGGAAATAAGCTGAAACTGTAAAATGCAGCGGAAAATAAGCTTACTGGAATGGTGGCGACTTATCTCTTAGAAGAGATGTGACGGCTGGGCTCATTCGCAAGAAGATGATTACAATGAGGCTTTGAAGGAATTTTGACAATAAGCATGAATGTCAAAACCCTAGACATCCAAAAACCTAACCCTAGGGGATGAAGCACCAAAATTCATGTGGGTCTCGTTGGGGTAAGTTAGTACATCGAATTCTCAGGGTCATAACTTTTGCATAGATCTTCGTTTTAGGCGCACGATAGCCCGTTTGAAAAATATGTCCGAGGACTACAAATTTTGTTGTCAAATTCTGACTTCGTCTATAATCTAACTGTAGTGAGCCATAAAAACATTGTTTATGGCCTCAAAATGACCCCAGAAGTCAGGGACCCGAAAACTAGGAAAAAACTGCCAAACTGGAAAATTGCCAAAATGAGCCAGTTGGAATAGATGGGAGGCCACCAAAATCCATTTGGATCAATCCTCGCCCTTAGGAATCAATGGTATCCATTGCGTTGAGTTCCCCCTTTAGATGATGAAATTTCTGCTGAATTTGGCCCCTGGTGAGCCACTTTCCTTGGTGCAAGAGTTGCCCTGCTTTGACAACTTGATAAAGTTGGATCCTTTGCTTTTGAGTGCCCTTGACTTTTGTGTCCACAATCTGATCATTGGTTTCATATTTCATGTAGTCAGGGTTGAGCTTTGTTGGTGTCAACTATTCTACTATCTCTTAGGTGTCCAATAATGGTGGAAAATATGGTCGAAGGAGAGCCATGTTGAACATTCGGTGCAGACCAAGAAAAGGAGGAATGTTGAGCTCAAAATCATTGTCACCCACAACCTTGGTGATGGTGTAAGGTCCATAATGGACTGGGCGAAGCTTTCTATGGGGGCCTGTAAGGCGTTCTTTCTGCAAGTGCAACCAAACTTTGTCTCCCACCTAAAACTTATGTGGCACCCGATGTTGATTATGGTGTTGCTTGTACTTGGCATTGGATTTCTATAAAATATCCCAAACCTATTAGCGGATGTGCTGGATCCACTCAATGAACCGGGTGGCTTTGTCAGCTTTAGTTGGAGCAGGGATGAGTCAGTCGAGGTGGGCACAAGGGGTAGTGCAACATCCCTGGGACCCAATGGTTGGAATCCCAACCCCACCTAAAAGGGGTTGTGGTCGGTTGAGCTATGTAGGGCTCGATTGTAGCTATGATAAACATAGGGAAGGCTCTCATCCCATGTGCAGGGGTGCTTGGAATTGTACATGCACATGATATGCATGATCATCCGAGTGAAGACCTCAGTTTCACCATCTATCTGGGGGTGAAAAGTAGTGGATTTGGTGAGCTTGGTGTCTAGCAATGACTAGAGGCTCGACCAAAATGTGCTAAGGAACCAAATGTCCCGATATGAGACAATGGTTTTTGGGATTCCAAAATGTACCCATACTCGTTCAAAGAAGAGCTTGGCATGGCCTCTGCAGTGATGCCCTTCTTACAAGAGGCCATAATTTCCATCTTGGAAAAGCGATCAACAACCACAAAAACAAAGTCATTTCCCCTCTTGGTGGATGGAAGGCCCGACATGTAGTCCATTGAGATGGATTCCCATGGCATGTCAGGAGTAGGCAAAGGGGTGTACATGCCCTAGTTCTTAGTGGTCGGTTGGGTAATAACACAGGCAGTGCATGACCTGATATATTTTCCCACATCTTGTCGAAGTCTCGACCAGTAGAAATGTTTCTGCAGTACTGCCACTATCTTTTTTGATGCCGAAGTGTCCTGCCACCCGACTGTAGTGGGATTCCCAAATCAGCTTCGCACGCTCACTTGATGGAACACAAATATGGCCCAGATGGCACAACAACCCACCTTGAATATGGAATTTAGCGACAACTGAGTTTGCGCCCAACATTTGGTAGGTGGTGGCGAAGTCAGGGTCCATCTCATAGAGGTGGGGGCATCCGAAGGTCTCGTGGCCACAAGATTCTATCACCATGGTGAGTGTCACGACTAGAGTTCGGTTGAGGCAATCAACGACTCGGTTGGTACTTCCTATTTTATACTTGATGTTGAGGTGGAACTACTGCAAGTATGTGGATCACTTCTGATGGCGGTCATTTTGCAATTTTTCTTGTGTCTGCATGAACTGTAGTGGCTTATGATCAGTGTGGATCACTGTCTCCTTCCCAAGAATGTAATGTCTCCACTAATGGAAGGCTTTCACAATGGAGTACATTTCTTTATCGTAAGTAGGGTACTTACAGACAACATCTGATAGTGTCTCACTATGATAGGCCACGGGGTGGCCATGTTGAGTGAGAACGACGCCCACAACATAGTCTGAAGAATCTATATCGATCTCAAAGGGATGTTGCAGGTCCGGTAATTAAAGTGTTGGGGCTGAGCACAAGTTTTGCTTCAAATCATCAAACGCTTGTTGTTGGGATAGGCCCAACACAAATTTTTCCTTACCGCCACCCCTAGTTACTTGGCTGAGGGCCCATGAAATATGGGAGAATCCCAACACGAACCTACGATAGAAAATGGAAAGGCCCAAGAAGATCTGAAGCTTAGTGAGTGTGGTTGGGGCTGGCCAGTCACAGATGACCTGGATCTTGAATGGATCCACATGTACACCATGTTGATCAATGATGTAGCCTAGGTAATGGACCTTGTCCATGCCAAAGGAGCATTTTTCCAAGTTGGCATATAGCTTGTGTTGTCGCAGGGTGTGCAAAACTTGCTGAATATGCTGCAAGTGCTCCACCCAAGTCTTGTTGTAGATGAGGATGTCATCCAGATACACCACTACAAAAGTATTGGTGAAAGGTCACAGGATATTGTCCATCATCCTCATGAAAGTGAATGGAGAATTTTTTAAACCAAAGGGAATGACCAACCATTCAAAAATACCTTTGTTTGACTTGAAGGTTGTCTTCCATACATCTGTTTGTTCTATTGGGACATGGTGGTAGCCAAAATTCAGATCAATCTTACTGAAGTATTTGGCCCCCGTGAGCTGATCAAGGAGCTCATTGATTCGGGGAATCGGGTACCGATTCTTGAATGTGATTTTATTCAAGGCCCGGTAGTCAATGCAGAGTCGTCAAGTCCCGTCTTTCTTCTACACCAGCACGATTGGGCTCCCACAAGGCGATGAGATAGGAGATATGTTCCCCTTGTGGAGCCATTCTTGGATCTGTCACTTGATCTCCTCATTCTCTAACAAAGAGCAGCGGTAGACTGGCTCATTGGGTAGCGGTGCCCCAAGGGTCAAATCGATGGGATGCTTGACCTGACAGTGCAGAGATACCCCGATAAGCGAGGAGAAGATATCTGAGTATTCTTCCACGACCTTATCCACTTGCTTCTGTTGTGTGGAGAGGTCGATCGTGGAGGCCCTAGATGTGGTTGCGATCTTTTGCTCACTCTGAGAGCAAATCACAAAGAAGAAAAACTTCCCTGTCTGAGGGATGACCTTCCTGCATTGCTTGGTAGAGATCAATGAAATAACACTAGGTGGGACTGCCTCAGGTATCCTCTACAATTTCTTGTTCAAAGTAATAATAACACTATGAGGCCTAAACTCATATACATCATGATGTTTCCATAAATAAGGTTGGCCCAAAAGAACATTACAAACTTTGAGAGGAGCAACATCACACAATACCTTGTCTTTGAAGGTCTTTATGTCGTACGGCAGACGACACTGTTGGCTGACGCATAGATCACTTCCTTGGTGAAGCCATCCAATAGTCTAGGGTTGCGGGTGTGACATTGTTGACAGGGCTAGTTGCTTGAAGACCTATGATGATATGAGGTTCTTCTGGCTACCACTATCAACGATGAAGTGCAATGGGGTACCTTTCACCCACATCTGTGAATGAAAAAGGCACTCACCTTCCTCTGGCTTGTATGGTTCATTGGGTTGGAGCTTGGTGGTAGCAACGATAGCACTGGGTTTTGCGTCAATGATCCATCTCCCCCTTTTTGGTTCTGACTCAGAGTCGAAACCCACATCTGATTCAAAGGCTTTCACCTCAGTCACCAGTGACTTCTTTGAGCGACAATCAGCAGTGTTATGCCAGGGGCCCTTATGAAAGTCACACCACTTCTCGGTATCTTTCTTTGTCTTTTCAATATCCTTATTTGCTTGTGTCTTGGACTGGTTGTATTGAGGATGTCCTTCTTTGCTCTGTCCTTTGTTTTGTGGGTTGGGGCTGCCCTTTCCTTGCTTTTCCTGTGAGGGGTTCCCAAGCCCAAATTGTCATGTCTTTTGTTTAAGCTTCTGCTCAATTTTGATGGCATATTGGTAGGCCGTGCCCAAGGATGAGATGTCCAGAAACTCCTTTTTAGCTTGCATGTATCTATGCATACCACCGCGATACTTGAGCACTAGATGTCACTCAGAATCTTTGATACCCAACTTGGTGCGCAAGGTATGGAAGATATTTGTGAACTCGAGCACTGCTTGGTCTCTTTCCTGCCACAATGTGGTCCATTTTGTATACAGGTCGTCATAACTTCCAACATGGTAGTATTGTTCCTTAATAGCATCCCCAAAGGACTCCCAGGTGACCGCGACTATAAATAATGAGGGTTCCTCTGTTTCCTTTTGCTCACAGAAAGTTTCCCACCAATCTTTGACATGGGGAACGACTTTGAGGAGCGCAAAAGTAATCTTTTCTCTATTCAAAAAGTTATGGACAAAGAAATACCCTTCTAGTAGATTCAACCATTTGTCTACAACATATGCATATATTTGACCTTCAAATATAGGAATATCAAAGTTGATTTGTACCTTGAAGGGGGAGGCGCCTCCGCTTGAGAAAGATGCGTCGCCTGTTGGTAGCCGCCGAAGGATTTGCGCAAAACTATCCATCATCTCTTTCTTGTTTTGTGTGAGGGATTCCTCGAGAAACATTTTGAAAGGATCTCTTGTCCCGTCATCTTTCTTTTCTCCCACCATGAGAGGTCTCTTGGGTGTGCAAGAGCTTTTTTCCTCAAGGGAAACAAGCTCAAGACCCAATTATTTATACCCTGACCTCATTGGGGACATGCATTAAGAACGACAAGGAGTAAATCGCTCTGATACCACTGATCCAGATTTTATGAGCAGAAAGAAATGAATACAGATTATTATTAAAAGATGCTTAACAAAGAATAATATAGATACAATAAAAATGGTTTCTATTCAATAAGGAAATAAGCTGAAACTGTAAAATGCATCGGAAAATAAGCTTGCTGGAATGGTGGCAGCTTATCTCTGAGAAGATATGTGACAACTGCGCTCATTCGAAAGAAGATGATTACAATGAGGCTCTGAAGGCCTTTTGACAATAAGCATGAATGCCAAAACCCTAGACATAAAAAAACCTAACCCTAGGAGATAAAGCACCAAAAGTTATGTGGGCTTCGTTGGGGTAAGTTAGTACATCAACTTCCCAGGGTCGTAACTTTTGCATATGATCTCCATTTTAGGCGCACGATAGCTCGTTGGAAAGGTCTATCTGAGGACTACACATTTTGTCGTCAGACTCTAAATCCATTAACAATTTGATTGTGGCGAGCCTTAAAAGCATTGTTTAGGGCCTCAAAATGGCCCTGGAAGTCAGGGACCCGAAAACTAGGAAAAAACTGCCAAATTGGAAAACTGCCAAAATGAACTAGTTGGAATAGGTGGGAGGTCACCGAAATCCATCTAGATAAATTCCCCCTCAAAAGGCACAAAAATTTCATGGACACCTTTGGGGGGTAATAGAAATAATCCCTTGCCCAACCAAGGTAGAAAGGAGCTACTCATCTTGCAACATGAAGTGCAACAAAGCCCACACCAAGAAGTACCATTAATCAGTTCTTGCTTCTCAATGAAAATAGGTTGTTGCATCCTAGGAGAGTGTGAAAACAGATAGAAACTTGATGCATCATTGACGTAAATATTGAATCTTTTGAAGACTTGGGAATGTTCGAAAATAAAATTAAGTCGATTCCCCTCCCCTGCTCCATCCATTACATTATGATTCAAGACCTCATATGTTGTTGTTCAGAGGTCTATATATATATATATATATATACAATTTTTGGCTTAGATTTTGCAATAGCAAGAGTTCAAACCTAATTAGATTCATGTTATTTTGGTGTATTCCACATGTAATAACAATGGTTCCAATCACCACATTCAACAACATGAATAACACAATGGAAGTGAACCAACTAAGAATATAAGTATCCATCCACATCTAAGGCATAAATTCCATAATTGTCCCTAACATGATTTGCAATACTCTTGTCAATGATCAATTGGAACTCCCTAGAAGAATGACAACAAAGCTGTGTACAAATATGATGACAATTTCATAGCATGTAGTCTTTTATTCAAATATATTATTATGACATTAACATGACACTAAGAAGGATATATTAAATCATATATATGGCACTAATTTGACATGACATGATGCAATCACGATGATCGTGATGCACCACAAGTTTTAACAATGTTAGACAACGCAAAACTGAAGAAACAACAATGTTATTATACATAAAAATGACGTGTGGTAAAATCAATTTGTTTTTCAACGTTGTTTATACAATGCAAAATTGATGCAAATACGACAAAAAAATGTGTCACAAAATCATGATGCATTCTATAAAAAAAATGAAAATGAAAAAATGGTCTATGATGATGCAAAACAATGATGCTATAGACATGTATTTTAGTAGTGACATGCATTATGCACTCCACTTGACACTAGATAGATGCAATGGTTGAATCCATCTCGACCTATTCCCCTTGTGTACATTCAATAGGGCTTGAGACTCCTTCTCCCATTTGTGTAGAGGAAGAATATGTTCACCAATGTCTATGGTGCACTCGTTTTGCATTTTGTTGTGCTCTTTCATTTGTCATTCAAATCCCTCTTTCCATTTAATCCATTGTAGAGTTGAGTATGTCACATTCCCACTAGTTTCAACAACATCTTTCTCACATTCTTTTAAACCTTTTTGTAGGTCATTCAAATCACAAAGGAGACAACATTGGTTTTTAGAATGGTAGTGCACCATGGGAATACACACACAATGGTGAGGGATATGTAGCAAAGGAAACACAAAGAACAAGTCGTGGAGCCAAACTCTTCCCTTTCAAATGCACAATGCCTTGTGAAACCTTCATTGTTGGAATTAAACTCTTATATCACCAATCCTTCCTACATGCAAAAGCCCTCTCTAACATCGTACCTTCTGTATTTCCACTTGTGCGAAGGAATGGAGCGATGAATGTGATAAGGTGGTGATTGATGGTGGTTCTTCCATCTTGTAAATGAATGACATGGTGTGTGTTTCTTATCACAATGGATTTTCTAATTACATTCATGGAGGGGGGCACATGGAGGAGGATATAATTGCCACTTCTTTTTAACATAGCTTTACTTCCTCAAGGTAGTCCCATTCGTTGGCTTGAGTAGTTACCTCCTTGTTGAGGTTTTGGTATACACAAAACAATGCTAAGGAGTCAAAATATTCACACACCTCAAGATCTCATTGGTAGAATCTAGATATTTGTAGATTAGAAGGAAGAATACGAGAGAAAAACACCCTTATAATGATCATAGAGTCGCCAATCACCATGATGCTATGAACTCCTTTATTTTTTAGGATATATATGCCTTTTCCTCGTTGTTTGTGGTAGTTCTTAGCCCCCAAGAAAATTCCATTACCTTATTTTTTTCAACATCAAAGACAACCCCCACCCCCCTCCCAAAGCACTTGCCACTCATATTCATTGAATAAGCTTTTGCATGCCAAAAGCCTCCCAATTATGGGAGGTGTGATCTAAAAAGGATCTTTAACAAGACTAGCATACAAAACCGAATTTGGCCAAGTATGCCAAAGGTTTTGAAATATGTTGAATGGTCAAAGAAATGGCTAAGTGATTCATAATGGATCAAAATTTGTTTACAGGTGGAAAGTTACTTGTCAACGAAGAAGTTCTCGATAATATAAGACATTCATCTAAAAACTATTTCTCGACAAGCAATGTGTTGTTATGGTCCTAACGCTTGTTAATATATTGCTAATTAATGAAGGTTAAAACAATAACATGTTCCAACAAGGCAGTTGTGGACAAGTATGACACTCATATGAGAGTGCTCATTAGAGGGATCATAAAATAAGTAGCCATTGATAGAGAAGATGATCAACAAGGTGGATGACTAACAAGGGAGTCATTGACAAGAACTCATCAACATAAGCATGCCTGACAAAGGCATGGTCAACAAGCAAGTGTTGGACAAGCCATTTGTGAAGTTGATGAAGGCAAAGTCAATGAGGGTTCGTCAATGACCACAGTGCAATTTTTCCATAGTCCAACTATGGACAATCACAACTAACAAAAGTTACTACAATGAGTGAACAATTGAACCACCGGAGGAAGGCCAACATACTATGATTAAACCTTGGATAGATAGTTTAAAAGGAAAAAGAAACACTTTAATGAGGTGATTCTAAGAATGTGAACATGGGATTTCAAAATCAAGAGGATTGTTCCAAACAAAAGAAAGAAGAGGTTTACAAGAACACATCCTACCTACAACGAAACTACATTGGCCAAACCTTGATATGGATACACTAATTCTTAGAAAAGAGGATGTACCAAGGCACCAAAATAGATTCAAAATAATGACAACACAGTAACAATAGAAATACATGAAATCATAAAAAAAATGTACTACTCTTAAATGTAGCTAATAGACTACTACTCTTAAATGTTAAAGTTTTCCCACATTACATTAACTAAAATAAATCTATTATATCAACTCTAATTTTATTTTGTTTTTTTCATTTCATTCTATGGCTATAATTGTTCATAAGAACCATCTTATCAAAACTTTTTTGATAAAACGATGAAAATTTTAACATCATAAAAGTGATTACAACTACATCATCCATTAACCTATTAACAAATAAAAAGCAACAAATAAAAAGCAGTGTGTGATTGTACAGAAATAATCACTCAAATCTACAAATCTAACAATTCCTCACAGTGGGAAATGTCCCCTGAAAATATAGCCAAAAAAAATAAATATCACCGAAAAAAAATCATTTCTTAAAACGTTTACACTTAAACAAAAATATGAACTGCACTGAATTATTAAATTATGAGATTTTTCATACAAATACTGAATTTTCTCTCACTCACCCTACAGGAAAGTATCAATCATCTCAACCATACTTGATGTTTTATGATCTTTCCCGCGCCTCTATTTGCTTCATCCTGCTTCTGCTCACCGTATCTGCTTTGCAACTGAAGCCGTGAAGTTACGGCGACTTCAGGGTGCTTCAAACGGTCGACCAGAACATCTAATCATCGTTTTCGCATGGCCATTTTCAGAGTCGTTTGGAATTTTCTGTACCCCCTTCTTTTATGTCACCCAGTCAGTTAACAACTTGTATCCTGTTCATACATTATAAACTGAAACAAAATTGTAATAGCCTTCCTAAATTTTGGCCTAATCAGTGTGTAATCCATATTGTCCCCACAAAACATTAACATTCCAACAAAGAGATGAACACAGGTTGTTGGTGAAGAGAAATTAGTGTGAACAATGGCGATTTTATGGTAGGTTTCCTCTTCCCCTGCCCTGTCTACACATTTTGTAGGATGGAAACGCCACTACTTTTCCTACTATCTTCATCTTCTTCGTGCCTACCCCCCTCTCCATCTCCTAATCAAAATTCATTCCATGACATGCATCTACATGCCCCCGCAGCAGTTAAACAGTGGCGGAAGAATAAAGTGAAGAAAACCAGAGAAGCTGCTGCACGTGCCCACGCATATGGAACCCAAAACCAATCCACACAAACGGATATAGACAAACAAGAACGGAGCAATGCTTTCATATGGAAGGAGACGATCAGAGGCTATGTTAAAAACGGCCTCTGGGACAAAGCGCTGAGGATGTATTATCAAATGCAACGGGCAGGCATAAATCCCGACAGGTTGGTATTAATTTATGTAATCAATTCATGCGGCAACCTATCAGATCTCCAAGCAGGTAGGAGAATTCACGAAGATATCGTCGCAAGAGGATTTGAGTTGGATGTTTTTGTGGGTACTGCGCTGGCGTCTATGTATGCGAAATGCGGTAGTTTAGAGAATGCACGCGAAGTGTTTGAAAGAATGCCTAAACGAGATATTGTGTCATGGACTGCAATAATTGCTGGTTATTCTCAGAATGGCCACTCTCATGAAGCCTTGACATTCTTCAGTGAAATGCAAGTCCATGGAATAAAACCAGATTCAATCGCCATAGTTAGTGTTTTGCCTGCCTGTGCCCATTTATTGGCTCTGGAAAAAGGTAAGCAAATTCATGGTTATGTAATAAGAGGTGGATTTGAATCTGAAGTTGTTGTGGTCAATGGACTTGTAAACATGTATGCCAAATGCGGTAATGTGAACATTGCCCAAAAACTGTTTGAAAGAATGTCTAAAAGAGATGTCGCATCATGGAATGCTATAATTGCCTGTTATTCCCAGACTGGCCACCCACATGAAGCATTGGAATTCTTTAATGAAATGCAAGTCCAAGGGATAAAACCCAATTCAATCACCATGGTTAGTGTTCTGTCTCTGTGTACTGATTTATTGGCTCTGGAACAAGGTAAGCAGATCCACGCATATGCAATTAGAAGTGGATTTGAATATGATATTATTGTTGGCAATGCGTTTGTAGACATGTATGCCAAATGTAAAGATGTTAACATTGCACACAAATTATTTGAAAGAATGCATAAACAAGATATTGTGTCGTGGACTGCAATAATTGGTGCTTATTCCCAGAATGGCCAGCCCCATGAAGCCTTGGCATTCTTCAATGAAATGCGAGTGCAGGGAATAAAACCCAATTCAATTACCATGGCTAGTGTTTTGCCTGCGTGTGCCCATTTATTGGCTCTAGATCAAGGTAAGCAGATCCATAGTTATGCAATAAGAAGCGAATTTGAATCAGAAGTTTCTGTGGTCAATGGACTTGTAAACATGTATGCGAAATGTGGGAATGTTAACATTGCCTACAAATTGTTTGTAAGAATGCCTGAACGAGATGTTGTCTCATGGAATGTAATGATTCTGGCATACGGAATTCATGGACATGGTGAGGATGCTCTTGCTCTTTTTTCCCAAATGCAACAAACAGGCACAAAGCCTAATCATATCACCTTCACTGCTGTTTTGATTGCCTGCTGTCATTCAGGGTTAGTTGACCAAGGCTGGCAATACTTCGAGTGCATGAAGTTGGATTATGGCATTACCCCTAAGCTTGACCATTATGCATGCGTGGTTGACCTTCTTGGGCGTGCAGGGCATCTAGATGAAGCGCATGACATCGTCAAAAAGATGCCTTTGGAGCCCGACACAAATGTGTGGGGAGCCTTGCTTGGCGCCTGCAGAATTCACTGCAATGTTGAGCTTGGAGAACAAGCAGCAAAGCACCTTTTTGAACTAGAACCAAACAACGCTGGAAATTATGTACTGTTGTCAAACATCTATGCTGAGGCACACAGGTGGGAAGATGTAGTAAAGTTGAGGACAACGATGAAACTCAGGGGAGTGAAGAAGCAACCAGGATGCAGTTCTATTACAGTACATAGAGAGGTTCATACATTCCTGGTGGGAGACAGAACCCATCCTCAATCTGAAAGAATTTATGCAATGTTGGAGACTTTGTATGGGCAAATGAAGAAGGCAGGTTATGTGCCTAACACAAATCTTGTGCTACACGATGTGGAGGAGGAGGCCAAAGAAAATATTCTATGCAGTCACAGTGAAAAGTTAGCCATTAGTTTTGGGATCATCAATACAAGCCCAGGCGTCCCCATCCGTATCATGAAGAACCTTCGTGTGTGTAGTGATTGCCACAATGCCACTAAGTTCATCTCCAAGATTGTTGGGCGAGAAATTATTGTGAGAGATGCAAACAGATTTCACCATTTTAACAATGGATTGTGTTCCTGTGGAGATTACTGGTAATGCTATTTGAACCATAATGCCTTTACACTAATACGTTGCAAACGATTGCTTTGTGCACAAAGAGAGGCATTTAAATTAGGTGAGTCTTTTGATATGATGATAAGGTTAAGCTATAAAAAGTATGGGATTTTGTCCAATAATTGTCATTATATAGTATTTTGTGGATGTAAAACAATCCACACAACAATGATTGATGATATTTTTCATGCTGAGGGAAAACAGGCATTAAAATATTAAATCAAGATATCAATATGCATCACAATTCATGCAAAAACTATAGTTCAAGCATAGTTATAGGTACCCTTTTATGGGTTTTAGCAAATACCTATCCAAGAAAGTGCCATAGATACCTTGCTCTACACAATTTTTTCAATGGATTTGATGTCATTAGGATAAACCATCGTAAATATCACACACTTTGCCAATCAGATATAATACTTCCAACCTTCTACTTTGATAATTTTATGCAGAAATTCCAAGTTGGTTACCAGACACATAAAACGAGAAATAGGTTTATGTGAATAAACATTGTCATAGGCACAAACTTACTGGAACAATGCGATATACAATAAGTAATTTCACTTCTACTATTTAGCACGAGGATAAAAAATAGTTTCAATATATCATTCTAAAAGGTAAATGTAGAAATTTATTCCTTCTCCAAATACTTCACACCAAGTTATCTTTACCATTCAATTACATGCATTATGATATTTTCATTGAAATAAAATATTTTGAGATCACTAGTCATACTCTATTCCAAACTTGGAACAAGAAAAAAGGAAATTTATGAAAGAGAAATGTAGAAGAAACAAATCTTAACCTAAAGGTTTTATTCGAATCATAATGGTAGAAGTGGAATTGAGCAAACAACACTTTACATATTTATAATAAAAATTAATCAACTTCTACTTCTATTTGGGATATTTGTAATAAGTCTTGTTCGATAACATACATGGTTCTGCCAAGGAATCGATATATTATACATATTATCATAGTTTAGTATAAGAATTGATGTAAGGTTCCCAATGTTAGAAGAACACACCACATGTTTTATATAGTGTAGAAAGCCTAAAAATAGTGTTGATTCTTAATAAAAAAAATTCATAATTTATGATAAAATTACAAATTAATTTATGTTTTAATAATTATACAATAATGGTAGGTAGTGCTAAACATGGAAAGCTTCCTTGTCCTAATGCAATAATAATAATAATAATAATCTATCTTTAAGGTCACGGCCAAGCCAGCACACCAAATTGGTGTATGAGACCCCCTTGTTTGTGGGACAAGGGACCCCCCTCCACCCACCGATTTGACTGGTAAAGTCTGTGGAGGTATACATACCCTACCCCCCTTTGGATTTGAACCTGTGACCTCTTAAGAGGAAACACATGTTCTTAACCATTAGGCCCACTCAGGCTGTATAACTCAAAGAGACAAATTTCTGTATAACTCAAATAGTGATAATATATCGATGGATCATTCACAATGTAATAATGTTTTTTTAATGCATACAAGATTTTCCTTTTATTTTAATGGTTATCAAAAGTTTCCTAACCCTTGCCATTTTTGTATGGATTAAATATTTTGGTATGTTTACCGTATTCATATTCTTTCTTCTCTTCCAAGTTTCAACCATATTACTTTCATTGTTTTCAAGTGTGCAAATCATAATGTACACAATTTTATCCAGAAAAAATAAATACACATGATGGCTAACTATGGAAACTTGCATGCTCAAACACATAGTGTACATTACCAAGTTTTAACCTTTGGAAAATATTGGATCAAGCTTTGTATGAATTGTAAATTTGTGGTATAATGATGGGAGTCGAGCCATGCGAATTTAAATAAATGACCTCATAATGTGAATGCCCTAAATATGTTTTGTATGGATTCCTAGTGCAGAGCTCAAGATCAAGGCCCGACTAGAGAATGGCTAGGCATATATGGGTTCTAAATATGTTTCCTATCAAATCTCATAGTAGAGTTACCATGGTGCAACTCTATGCTATGTAAAAATGCATTGCTATAATATAATATATAATGGTCCAAAATGTATACGCATAGCATAAGTGAGGTATAAGTCCATAATAACGGATGATGAAAGGGGTTCATGGCAATGAAATCCTTTATTGCCAAATGTAATCCAAAGAAATCAAACATTTTCCATCTTGTGCCTTAAATGAAGCTCATCCATAATATTTTACTTAGAAATCCAAATATAAATGCATGAAGAGGTAGGTGAAGGAAAGTCTATTCACATAGATAGGAAGTATGGGAACTTGTAAGGGGAAGTATAATCGTATTTGGAAAGAATGAGAGTCCTCCATTCAATTCTCCTACTTTGTGGGAACTCACTCATTCTCTCCATTATGATTTTGATTCCCATGCTATGTTATCCATAGTATCTTATATTCTCAAATATGAAAACTACCAAAACCAACACCATGAAGAGTGAATTGCTAACCTTGGAAGGGAGATACATGGATGTAAATGAGAATGAAATCCGAGAAAAGTTAGGAAACCATTATCCACTTGATACTATTGCTCATGATTTTATTGGGAGACAAAGTATTGTTGTTTTTTCTTCATATGAGATATGATCGATATATTATTACAATGATGAGTATTCCATATATAGAGAGCATATGGTGACCATCCATGAAAGGATGTGTCCCTTGGATAATCAATAACTATTTATTATTATCATTTACTTATTATATATAGTATTTAATAATCAATAATTATATTATTAATTATTAATCTAAGAGAATGTCTTCCCGATGTTGTCCAAACATCAACACTCCCTCTCAATGAGAGAGACATTCTACATCATGCCAATCTTGTCTCTGAAGTATACTAACTTCACCCTAGACTCATGACACTTGTCTGTCAGTCTTGGGAGACATCTCTCTCCTACCTGAACCGAGGAGAAACTCCTTCCGCGACTCTCCCTTTTGAGCCAATTGACTCTCTTTGAGATCAGGCTCACTCTGGGTCTGCATGTAATAGCATATAGCATCTTGAGTCTTTATCATTCCTTGTCAAATCACCATGACTAGGACAAACACCACACCAGGATCTTTCACCACACACACCTGTGAGTGAATATCAACTTGATGCTAACTGACACGTGGAAAACACTGCAAGCACCTCGAGTCCATATTATTCCTTGTCATGATCAAGGAAGGACTACGCCTGGGCCCATTTACCACAATCACACCTTTATGATAAATGCATCCTATCTCCCTTGGTCTGCAGCCCAATCTAGGAGAAGGTCCACCCGATGTTGAAACATCAACACTCCCTCTTACCTAGGGATGTATCTTTCCACAGTAGTACACAAATACTATCCAGTGGTACAAAACCACTGCTAGTAGCACACAACTACTATCTAGTGACACACAATTACTGTCAATGGTACATAACCATTGTAGTAGTACACAACTACTATCCAGAGACACACAATCTCCGGAAGTGGTACACAACCATTTTAGTAGCATACACAACCACTGTAGTAGTACACAACTATTGTCCAGAGACACACAGTCTCCGCCAGTGGTACACAACCATTGTAGTAGCAAAAGGTCTGTCACACATGGCACTCCCATGTGGAATTATAGAGGCTACTCCCTCTAGAAACACTAGGGTCAACTCCCCATAGTGTGTGACGTCAAGGTAAACTCCTTTGACATGTGCTCACGTGCTCTCCACAAGGGACGTTGGGCTATATTCCCAAACACACTTATCCCTTCTCGGATAAGTGTCCCACTTATCCATTCTCGAATAAGTGTCCTCATAGATCAACTCAACTCAGTTTGCAGAGGAGTATGATCTGGAGAATGTCTGTCACACATGGCACTCCCATGTGGACTTCTAGAGGCTATTCCCTCTAGAAACACTAGGGTCAACTCTCCATAGTGTATGACCTCAAGTTAAACTCCCTTGACATGTCCTCATGTTCTCTCCACATAGGACATGTCCTCATGTGCTCTCCACAAGGGACATTGGGCCATCCCTTCTTGGATAAGTGTCCTCACAGATCAACGCACGTGTCCCTTCTCGGATAAGCCCAAACCCACTTATCCCTTCTCGGATAAGTGTCCCACTTATCCCTTCTCGAATAAGTGTCCCCACATATCAACTCAAATCAGTCACAGAGGAGTACGATCTAGAGAATGTCTCCTGAATTTGCAAACATAAACACTCCCTCTCAACGAGGGAGGCATTCTTTGCCACGCCAATTTTTTCACGGAAGTACTTGAACTTCATCCTGGTTTGTTAAAAACATCAACAACTTGCTCATCTATAGGAAGGTACTGCACCAATACTTCCTTCCTCTGTACCATGTCTCGGAATAATAGTGGAATCCAACACATGTCCAAATAAATATACAAGGAGCTTGTGAAGCCACACTGCTTCATGGACTGCCGCACTCAATGCAATGTACTCTGCTTCTGTGATGCTCAAGGCCACATAATTATATTTCCTGCTACACTAGGAAACCATGGTAGATCCCAAATTGAAGCAACACCCAGAGGTGCTCTTCCTGTCCATTGCGCCCCATGCCCAATCAGAGTCAGTATATCCCTACAATCTCATGTCAATATTGGAAGTATATCTCAGACCATGTCCAAATGTGCCTCACAGGTATCTCAACACATGCTTCACAACAATCCAGTGTGTCTGTCTCCGCTGACTCATAAATTGGCTAAGTGTACTCACTACATAACAAATATCTGGTCTGGTATTAACCAGATACATCAATGATCCAATTAGTTGTCTATATAGATTTGGATCAATTTCGTCATAATTGGAAGAAGACACACTTAGTTTCTTCAGATTCGTCACCACTGGCATAGCCACGAGCTTCAAGTTCAACATCCCAAACTTATTCAATATCTCAACTGTGTACTTCCCCTGACTCAGGAAGATCCCATCAATTCTCCGCCACACCTCTAGTCCCAAGAAGTAGTGCATTATACCAAGGTCCTTCATCTCAAACTTAAATGCCAACGCATACTTGCATTCAACACTAAGGCTCTTTGTACTAGTGAGGAATAAATCATCAATGTAGAGGACCAAAATCAGGGACTCACCATTAACAATCTTGTAGTACAGGCTGGGATTGAAAACACTTTTGTTGAAGCCCAAAATCATCAGGTGTCCATCAATCCTCGCATACCAAGCTCGAGGTGGCTGCTTGAGTCCATACAAAGCCTTATTCAACCTGCACACATGAGACTCCTTCTCATGTATCACGAAACCATCTGGCTGCTCAATTTATACTTCTTCCTCAATATCTCCATTGAGAAAGGTTGTCTTTACATCCATTTGATGTACTCTCCAACCCATGGATGCTGCAGGGGAAATAATCATCCATATAAAGTGTATTGAGCAACATGAGTAAATGTCTCATCATAATCTATTCCCTCCACATGAGAGAATCCTCTAGCAACAAATCTCATTTTGTGCCTCTCGATGCTCCCTTCAACTGTGTGTTTGATCTTGTAGATCCATTTGGAATTCACTACAGACTTCCCCTCAGGTCTCGGAACAATATCCCACACATCATTCTTCATGATGGATTTATACTCCTCCATCATGACATATCTTCATACTGGATGACTAGTTTCCTCCTCATAACAGAAAGGCTCAAAATGAATGATGTGGCTCATATTTGTGGCCCAACATGAATATCTCTGAGGTCTTTTACTCACTCGGAAGCTACCACAAGGAGTTGCATATCCTTCTGCCTCCTGTAGAGTCTAACGAGCCCATGTAGGTCTCTTCCGACATACTGCAATATATATGGGAACATCAACTGGAGCTATAGGATCAACAGGATCAATTGGATCAATCTCCATGTGAGATCCTCAAGATCTCTTAAAGGATACCTCCTCCTCAAAGGTAACATCTCTACTCACCTCAATCTGTCTTTGACCAAGGATGTAGATCTGACATGCCTTCAAAGACTCATTATACCCCACAAATGTACCATTTCTTCCTAAAGGGTCTAGCTTGATCCTTTTTTCCTTGGGTACATGAATGTATACTGGACACCCAAATATACTGAAGTGTCCAAACTCAGGCTTCACTCCGGTGAAGGCATCCTCGGGCATCTTGTTCCTCAAAGTATTATGAGGACTTTTGTTCTAAACATACACTGTAGTCATGGATTCCTTTGCCCACAAAAACATAGGTAAATGTTGATCCTGCTAATTCATCTTGGACCATACTTGATATATCAAGGTTCCCTCATGAAACCAATGTCTCGGGAAGTTGAAAAACATCAACACTCCCTCTGGAGCTGGAGGTGACTCTTCCTCTATATCTTCTCCCTCTTACACTGAAGGTATCTCTTCCTCCTTCTCTGGATGTAACTCAATCTCTGCTCCCTCTGGATGTAGTACCGCCTCCCTCTCTGGAAGTGCCTCTACATAAACTGAAACTGCTGCCATGCCTGCTTCCTCAACATCTCATGGCTCGACTCATGTACTGGGACTGCTACACCTTCTCCCTTTAAGTCTCATAATGTGTTTTCCTCCTCTACTGGATAAACCATAGTTGTGCTACAGTCGGTCTTGACTCACTGTATCCATGATCATTGGAACTATCTTTTCTATCTGGCATGGTCCCGTCCTGGGAGGTACATTTCTCCTAGAGAATTCCTGTCTTTGAGCATCATGTGTGGCAATGTCTCTCCTTGATATCATGTTGGAAGGTATTTCCCTCCATGTCTGCCTCTTGAGACCATCATTATGGATCCTTCTCAGAGCTATTACTTGTGACCTTCCCGGAACAAGAAACAAGAACAACAAAAAACATCTCCTAGAGGAGATCAATTTATCTTGTGCACAACTATATACAGTGGCCCTCCAACTATTATGTCTTCTACTATGACCAACACACATCCATCATACTCGATGTCATCCAACTACCAAGACGCTTCCATCATATACTCGATGTCATATGACTAACCATGTTGATTTTCTAGTGTTAAATTAAACAAGTACAATTTTCCGCAAGTGGTAATTACTTCCAATGATATACGATATTACTTTAGTAAACACTAGAACATCACTAAGTAACTCAAAAAAATTCAACTTCTTAGTTTATTCCTTAGATCACTTATCCCACGTGTGTGAGAGAAAAATACTGTGTCTATTGTTGTGCAAGTGTCTTTTTATAGTAATATTATGTTGATAAAAAAAAAACATGTCTCTTTGAAAATTAAATTTAAAATTAAATTAAATTTTCTTTCTTATAAATAGTTGGAGAATACCTCCCATAACTACCCAAAGTTTAATTTGATTATAATCCATCCACATAGTATTTGACTTGTTAAATTGTTCCTTCATAATTCATGCGATTCTTTGCATAAATATAGGTAGAAGTAAATATGGAGTGTGTTCATCATATTTAGGTAATTAGACATTTTTACTAGAAATTACTACCCACCATAATTTATGGAATTCTTTCTATAATTTAGGTAGGAGTAAAAAGTAAATATGTTGTACATAGATATTGTAACAACCCCATAAATTTAACACTCCCAACATTTTACTCTACTCTCTTTTTCCTGGGCCCTCCTATGAAGGAGTCAAGCCCAGTTCGGCTCTGATACCATATTGTTTTTTCTTCATATGAGATATAATCGATATAATATTACAATGATGGGTGTTCCACATATAGGGAACATATGGTGACCATCCATGAAAGGATGCATCCCTTGGATAATCAATAACTATTTATTATTATCATTTACTTATTATATATAGTATTTAATAATCAATAATTATATTATTAATTATTAATCTAAGAGAATGTCTTCCCGATTTTGTCCAAACATCAACAAGTATTACTCCACCAAACTTTCCCAGAAGGAAACCAATAGTTGGACTCTTTTTACCTTCACTTAATCACTAGAGGGGAAAACTTTATGAGGAACTATTCAATAGGGAAGGAAAATACATTCCCTTGTGTTGTTTATGGTAGTAGAAAGAGAGTTTCAAGGATGATTGATGCTTGGATGAGGTTCCTAGAGTGGTCTATAGTGAGTAGATTGTCTGAGTCATGACAACAATGTGTTAGGTCAAGTGCGTTGTAACCTTGTAGTTGATTTCTTCACCTTGGTGGTCACATAGCTCAACTTGGGGGTGGCCTTTACATTGGATACCTATAGTTGGTCAGTGAATCACCCTTATGCATCCATTTACTTGAACCATATTTTGTGAAAAGATTAGTGCTTGATCTCTATTTTTCATTTATGCAACTCTTAAATTCAATTATGATGATGAATTGTGCATTGATTGTGTGTGTGGATTTTCTTAATAATGAATATGGGCATGTGCTTTCCATGATTTCAGTTAGCATATGTTCAAATATTCCTCTATGTTGTTATAGCACTCATGCATGCAAATGTAGAATATTAGGCTCCCCTTAGAAGCTAGATCTATTTTAATTGGTGAACTAGGCTAGTAAATGACACAAAATTTTAATAGGGTTTAAGTGGTGTGCTTGTTGTTGGATGGGATAGCATGGGTGGGTACACCACACATAAAGGTGACATAAGGATTCTTTTTTCAACTTACCAATTCGAAAGTCATGTCGAGTGTGAAAAGTGTTAGGGAGAGGGTTATCTTCTTAGCCTAAAGATTGCAATTGTTAAATTGTACATGCTTTTACAACATCAACATAGAAAAAAATGAAGGCTTAATAATAGGTTTAGACAAGGTTGTTCAATTCATATGTATACACTTAAATGTGGTTAGGGATTCTAAACTTGCAATCAATTAAGTGAAACAAAGTTACAATGTTTCCAACAGAAAATTGAAATGCTAATTGAAATTGATTTGGGAATAATCATACATATTTTTGTCTTTTAAGATAACCTTGCTTGTAGGGATATTAACATACTAGATAAAAAAATTGGAAGATCATGTATCTTATTCTAAGAAACATTAGAAAATGGCATTCTTGATTTTCCCATTAACTCTTTATATAGGCCTCAAATCCTAGATAACAAAGAGTATTAGACAATGTTTCAAAATGATGAATGAATGACACATATTTGGATTATTTAGATGATATTTCTTAAAGGATAATGCTTATCCTAAAGTTTTATCACCTTTGCGAAATATTTTTACTTGTTGTGATGCTCTTAAGTTCAAGGATATAGGTAATATGTATTCAAAGTGGAAAATAGGAAAAACAATAGGTGTAAACATAGGATCAATGAAGACCAAAAGTTTATATATATCAAGGTAAAATGTGTGGAGATTGAAAAATAAAAATAAAAATATTAAGTTTTTTAAACAATTTTTTGGATTTATTTTGATTTGTGTGGTTTTGAACTTGTTATTATTCAACAATCTATCTTTATAAAAAAAGAGGTCAAGCATATTCGACAAAGGAAAATCCCTATCAATCCATCCCTTGGAGCCACTAATAGAAGAAAACTAGATAAGATGTTGGTGTTTATTGGAGTGATATTTGCTAGCCAATATTGCAAATGTTTTTCTAGTTTGGGCCTTGTGAGGAATAAAAATTAGGATATCTACATCTACGTGGGTTTTAGGTATTTGAACAAGGATAACATCAACGATAACTTTCCTTTACCTAAAATTGACCTAATATTGTAGCAACTTGGAATACCTAAGATAATGTATTTATTTGATGTATTTTCAAGGTACAATCAAATCCAAGTCAACCATAGAGACATATATGAAAGTACCTTTTCCATGTATCAATGCACATTTACCTACAATCATATGCATCTTTGCTCTGCTAATGCATATTCCTCTTTCCATTTGTTTATGTGTATAGCCTTTGATGATTTCATTGATGTAATTCATATTGGTTTTCTTATATGACCTCATAGGTGCTTTCTCCATAACATAGATCATTTTGAGTATTTGCACCAAGTCTTTATAATGTGTCATAAGTATGGATTTTCTTTGAATACTGATAGTTATATTATTTTTGGTGTGACTATATGTAATGTTAGAAACCATAGGTGCATTTCAAAAGAATAAACAAAAGTCCAAGAAGAGTTTGTGGTGTTTAGAATGGATGGTACAACATCACAAAACAAATTATGTCTTTATCAATAAACACACACATAACATTATCAATAACACATAATACAAATCAATACCATTTATCATCTATTTTTATTTGAGCACATCAAAAAGGACGTTACTCCATTAGATGGACTTACTTTATCATCTAGCACTTAGTTGACCTTGGTTGACCTGGTTAGGTCCACTAGCTGTCTAGTTAACCAACCTAATGATGTACCAATCATTCCTCAATTGACCTCCTCAAAGTTAGGTTTACACACATTCCAAAGTTCCACCTTAAACACAATTTGGAGGATCAATATTATTACCCTCCCCCGCCCCCCATAATGATAGCTTCTTGAAGCTCAAGTAAAGACCAAAATTTTTAAAAATTCACTAATGGTTTCGTAAAGATATCAACAATATAATCATTTGTCCTGAAATAGACAAGAGATACCACATTATCTTGTACCAACTACCTAATATAGTATGCATGGATATCAACATGGTTCATCTTGCTATGTGAAATATGGTTATGAGCCACTTGAATTGCACTTTGATTATCCTATTACACTATAGTTGATTTCTTGTGAGGAAATTCAAGAAGCTCACCCATCAAGTTATGAATCCATATTGCCTTAGTTTCAACATTCACTATGCCGTTGTACTCAACTTCAACAATAGATAAAAAAACAACCTTCTACTTTTTACATGACAAAACGATTGAAGCATATCCAATATGAAACACATACTCAAAATTTGGGTTCCGGTCATCCCCATCACCATCCCAACTAGAATCATATTTGGGAAATTGATTCAAATGTTTCCTAAAATACTTAATGCTAAGATGATATGTACCTTTGACATGCTGTACAATTCAATTTGTGCCCTTTAGATGACTCCTCATTGGATTTTGCATGAAATTAGAGACCAAACTAACAACAAATGCAATACTAAGTCTACAACAAGTCAAATAAATAATACTTCCAACATATTTCATGTAAATTATAACATCACTTGCAAAGAATCACATTCCTTAGTCAATTTCATTCCAAAATTATATGGAGTGAAACATGTCTGGGAATATTCCATTTTAAACCTCTTCAAGAGATTTAGTGCATACTTAGGCTCAAATATGAAGATATCACCATCCAACTTAATAACTTAGATGTCAAGAAAGAAATGAAGTAGACAAAGTTGGTCATTTCAAAATTATCCTATCAACTTTGCCTTGAAACCAAGAATTGAATCATCACCATTCCCAATGATAATCCATTCATCCACATATGTAATAGTCAATATAATCCCATTGTTCATATTATGCACATAAATAGTATGAGATGGTTCACAATGCTTGAAACCATAAAAAGTGAAGAACTTATCAATCTTCTCATACCATGATTGGTACCTATTTGAAGTCATAAAATGATTTATTTAGTATGCATACAAGGTTTCCATCCCACACCAATACAAGTAGCTACTCCATATAGATCTCCTCATTAATATCCCCATGTAATAAGGCACTCTTCACACTCATTTGATGTACCTCACAACCAAAAATTTCTACAAGAGAAAGAACAACTCAAATAGATTTTATCTTGGCTACTGAAGTGAAAGTCTTTATGCATTTGATACCTTCTTTATGAGTAAAATCCTTTTCTATCAATTGAGCCTTATGTATTTCAATATCACCATCTATTATAACCCTATGGGGGGTATATATGTGGTTGAATGCATATGTAATAGGGTTTGGCATAATAGGTGGATGCATGCACAATGGGTGAGAATATCTATATATAGAGGTCAATATAGTCATTGCATTTACATGAACATTTTATTTTTCATATATGGTTGCATTAGGGTTATTTGGAGAAGGTTCTCCTATTATATAAGTATTTATTCTCTAATTCATATATTTATCTCTTTGGAAGTTAATCTCCAAGTTCACATTTGGTGTACATCGTATATACCATTGTTTATTATGCTATTGTAAGGCTTTGATACTTAACATTTGGTATTAGATAAAACAATCCTCAAATCTGTACTTCTAAATACATCATTGTAGCATTTTTTATTCAACTTTTTGTTGTGATATTGGAATTGTGTGGTAATTGTGAGGTTGGAAACAAAATAGTGTGAACCATCTTTTTTCAAAATTTTAGAATCTTGTTTGCTATATTTTTGAAGTTATAGGTTGTACAAGTTAAGGTTTCTATCTAGCACTGAAATTATGCTCAAACATATGTTTTCACTAAAATAGTCATATATGAAAATAGAGAGTTCCAAATTGAGTTCCACCTATGGAATTGGAAATAAGACACACCAAGGTATTTCATGTCTAAATTTTAGTTTTAGATTTGAAAATTTCAAGGCATGGTATTCTGTACAAGATCATTCATGCTAAACTCAACAAGTTTTGTGAAAATCATCATAATTTTTTTTGGCATGCTAGATTTAATGAGAGCTAAGGAATTGAATAATACTTGCCAAAATATTACTAGTCGAAACTTTAGAGTTATTACCACAAAATTCTAAAATTCCCTATGGGGCAATTCCCTAATAAGTGCTTAAAAAACTCATTAACTTTAAATTAACATAACTTTTAATGGGAAGATTAGTTGTTGGGAAGAGGAAGCATAGTAAAATATATTCTCAAAAAGATAAGAACTATTTGAGACCAAAAGTTTAAATATAGTGAGACTAGAATTTGAGGCTTTTGGTTAAACCCCAAGTAAGAACTAAGGGTAATACTTCCATTTAGAAGAGATAAAGATGAAATTGATCATATGGAATGGTTGAGGATGGAGAAGGAAAATGATAGAATTCTTTTTGAGGTAGGTTTTTAATTTTATGGTGAAGCCAATAAGTGGTGGACAAGTCTTTATGAAGATACTAAACAAAATTCCACATGTGAATAATTTGAAAAAGAAAAGTGATAATGTAGAACTATTAAAGAAAATCTTATAAAGAATGGTGATGAGTTCACTACGCTGCAATCCCTTAATCAAGTATTACTGAAAGAGGTTTAGAAATTTAAACAAGAAAAAATTAAAAAAAGAAAAAGGGAAAATGATGAGTCAAGGGAAGAATTAAAAAAAAAAAGATTAAGGATTCAAAGGTTTTGTAAGCATAATCAATACCTTCTTAATGATGTTAAAAATAGGACAAAGCATCTATAAGAGTTTTTGAATAAAAAAAAATCGTGTGGCATGTGGCATATTGGTGTAGATGTTGGTGGACAAGTCAACAAGTGTGTAGAGGCACCATTGAGCACAATCAAAGTTGGAAAATTGGGCACTTGGGTCCACTTGGACTTGAAGGGGATTGTATAATTCCTAACAAGAATTCAAGTGCAAGGAAAGTACACTATAAAAGGAGGATACCTCAAAAGTGCTAAGGCAATCCACAAAATCCATTCACACAAGAGTGAAAAGTGTTATGCAATTGTGCTAAGTTCAGGGTTGGAAAAGTGGGACAAACTTGACACTTGTTCAGTGGAAAGAAGAAGAAGATAATATCTACAAGAGGCAATCTTGTGGTTGCTTTAGGGGTTGGATTAATAGTTCTTGCAGGCAATTGTTCCTTATGTAATTGTATTCTATAAAAGAGATGCAAGCACTTGGCCTAGCTCCTCTGTTATACATTGTAAAATTCTTCACATAAATAAAGTTAAAGTATTTACATTGGGTGTAGCATGTACATGTGCATTGTGGTTTCTTTACTTGGATGAATTTTATGTTCCTTTCTTTGATTTGTGTTGGTTAAATATTGAAATATTGGCTAAGTATAAGTATTATCAAGATGTTTTAAAGGCCATGGTTGGATGTGTGTTTGTTATTGAATGAATTTGGTTGAGTAAGACTTAGTTGTATTTGAAAAATTGTAGCTTAAAATAAAGTTATGGGTAGACCCTAAGTGAAGAGAAGTAGTTTGATTGTATTAGGATTTGGCTGGCCAAATCCCTACGACCAAGCCAAGGCAATGTTGCATGATATTAGGTGTCGAAACGAACTTGGGGTAACCCCAAGTTTACACAGAAAAATTCAGACATATCGTAGGTTTGTGACAACATATCTCTCCATCTCTTTGGCATTGTCTAATAAGAAAGGTAAAGGTCACTTTCATTGTAACCATTGATTTACCAAAATTTGTTGATTTTGATTATAATGATTTCAAAAGGATTTGATATGCATCCAATGTACTATGAATTATTTATAATCACATTGAATATTTACTGTAATATTTATATATTTATGTATCCTAGTTTAATTCAAAACAACCTTTATTAATAATCGATGCTCATAATAACTTCTCCAAATTCCAACTTAGTAGTAATGGCATATTAATTGTTTATTCCACTTATACACTAATACAATAATACAAAAGGATAATGAAAATACATTTCTTTATATGAATATCGGATTCACATACATCCCATCAAACATTAATGACCTCATTAAATTTTCACCCGCATTTACTTCATCTTTCCATAGTAATTATGTGGAAGGCATGTTTTAGGGTGTGACACTCTGTTTTGGCAAACAACAACCTTCTCTAACTTTCTTTCATTGATGAGAAATTTGGGATGTTAGAAAAGCAAGATCGCAGAACAAAAAAATAAGACAAATGTGGAAATAAAACACAGAGGATACACAATACAATAGAGACACAGATATACGTGGTTCACCCAATGTGGGCTACATCCACCAGAGAAATTTCCAGGTCCTTCCTTTTTATTATCCATCAAAATGAAGGGATACAACCTACAACATACCTATTGTAACTTCCTCTTCTTTTTCTCATAGTATCCTCTCTCAGAATACAATATTCACAATGATACACATCCCCAATACAATTCCCTCATAAAAGAGGGTTTCCTTCTAGGAAAAAAAACACTAACATAACTTCTATCGTCAAATTTGCGAACTTATAATGAATGATCTAGTTTTACTATGAAATTACAATATACATTTGAAAGGAAAATTTTTCTTTAGGGGCTTCACCCCCGAACCCCCATCAGGGAACGCTGTCCTCTGAACCCCTGCCGGGGGCCCACTTGGCCCCGAACCCCGCAAGGGGGAAAACCCCCCCACCCACATGGAGGAGTGTATAATATTACGAGGTGTACAATATTCATGGGGTATAAACATGGCTGAAAACAAAGACATATAAATCAAGAAGATAATTAAGCTCCACAACCAACATGAGACCCTTTATTTTTTAAAATTTTGGTGGAAGTTTATTTTATTTTATTTTTGTAAATATGTTTGAAATCATGATTTCATTCTGGGCATTAATACATTTGATATGATAAATAATGAAGATGTTTTTAACCTTGATTCTATCTTTTATCGATTATTTTCGTTGTCTTTTGAATTTTATGATTTCCAACATGAAATTCAAAACTCGACTTTCAAAATTTCCTTATATCTTTAAAAAAACTGACAGATCATTCTCATCACATTTTTTCATTTTTCCAAAATTTCTAAAATAATGGTTATCATCTTGGTTATAGGATGGAATTCTAGAGTTCATAGATCATTATTTATTCTGGTTTCCTTGATCATATCTCTCAAATGCATTTTGAAATAAGGTTTGTCATCTAGGCTACTGAATTGAGTTTACATGAATAATCTATGGTATGGTTTGTCCTAGTCTTATGGTCTTTCCTTTAGACAATTGACGAATTATTTTTGATCTCTTATAAAAGAATTTATTATAATGATTTGTCAAAACTCATAGTTTATTTGTGGCTCAGATTTTAATTTTACCTAGGGGGTCGTTTTCACTATCTTATACCACTCATTGTCTTTGTATGAAAATTATAATGAACATTCATCTACCTTGTCAATACTTGATTAATCATCATGTCAAATTTTGATTATGAAGTATGTACTTGACTAATTAAATCACATAATGATCAATGTAAGTGATGAGATTTTTTGAATTTAGTGAATTTCATATAGTGTTTCATGCTGCTAACACCTGGTCCATGTGGTAATCGAGGTCGTCCTTCACTGTTTTATCATTAAAACATGAAATCATTCATACAAGGATGAAGGGAATATGGTCAAAGTATAAAGCAGTGATATGATTTGGGGTTTCAAGTTTTTAGGGTTTCATATGCTAGTAAACATTTGCTTCTTCCCCTTTATCTGTCTTTGATGATGATCCTAAAGAAGAAGAGAAATATGCTCCTCTTATAAATGAATCTATGCCTACTTTTGAAATAAATAAGGAAGACAAGTCAAAGAATGATTCAAATCTTGAGGCTTCCTTCTGGAAAGAGAAGTATTTCGGTATGATGCCTATTCTGCAAATAAATATAATAGAGCTCAAATATGAAAACCAAAAACTTAAAATGAGGAACAAAAATTTAATAGCAGATTATGAAAGACAAATCACAGAGCTTAAAAGTAAATCTATTAAATCAGAGAGTTCAGTGGCGATAAACTCCTCAGGGGTTAACATCTTTGTTATTTCAGATTTACAAAATATTTCTCATTAATGTCCAGGTGCTAAACTGCGATTTTCTTTGTTACATGTATGAATTAGTTATGATTTAATTTTGTTTTATTTCATTTGTAAAGAGCAACTATAGAATTAAAATTATGTAGCCACTCTATTTTTATATAATTTGTTATTAATTAATTTTCATTTGGATTTACATGTTTACAATGTATGATTTGGATAGAGAAAATTTCATATAAAACCTTTACGATCTTGGGGAGAAAGCACACGTTGACAGTCAATTAATCATAGCTAAAGCTCGTAGATGTTTCTAGAAAGAATTTTGTAAATTTTGTTAAAATTAGACTATGGTTGGGGATGCATAGTAATTTGACATTATCTCCTTCCTATTTTTGAGGAAGTGATCGTTATTAATTAAATGATAATAGTTGTAGGATACTTGAACTCTTTTCTTATAAAGAGTAAGTTCATATAAGGGCATTCAAAAAGAAATTAAAAAAAAAGAAACTTTGATACTGTTGTTTAAAAGTTTTTTTTTAATATGAACATTGGATCATTCAAATTTCAATCTGCATTTCAAGTATTGATGCTTGGTACTATTACTTGGTATTTTTATACTTTATCTTTTATTGAAATCTGATTATTAAATTTTATGTTTCAATATTACTATTTTCACAATTGTTTACTATTAACCAATTGTGTTGATTCTTTCTATTATTTCATATGATAATTGGCTGATTGAATTTGTATATGAATGTTGTTGCTTTACAAGATCTATTTAACTGCTTAGACAAACCTTTATCTTATTTAAGTTGCAATATTGAAACAAATTCTTAACGATATATATCTTTTAGGCATTGTTTTTCTTGTTTAATTCATATGCAAAAATAAAGATTACACTCGGGTGATATTTAGATTAGTATTTACATCAAAATATTATAGAATAATAACCACTGTGTGTGATTTCAGAATTAGAGTTACTTATTTGCTTTTAATAATCCATACAACTATATATATATATATATATATATAAAAGAAAATATTATTGAAAAAGAAAATCTCCTTTAGTAGGAGTAAAATTTCATCTCTGTGTTTTCCTTTGCTGATTATCTCAACTTATAAATAGTATATATCAACAAAGACACAATTTAGTCTTGAATTAATATCAAGTGTGAATTTAGTTTTAGATTAGTTTAGTTTGTTTTAGTTTTAGCTTAGATTAATCAAAGGTAACTGGACCCAGAACCAATCGGAATCACCATTTCAACGGTAAAGGATCTAATTGGGATCCTGACCAGGTGATTTTCCCAAATGTTGAATATGGTCAATTTTGGCCATCGACATTTTCGGCGTTAGAAGGAGGGCCTTTAGATAACGAATGGACAAAAAATCAAAAAAAGCCAGTAGCCATCCTAAGAGATCACCTTCGCCCTCAATATCTCTTGCAACTTCCAAATCATCATCAATATCTAAATCTATAAATTCAGAAGTTGTTCCTCCTCAAGCTAGTGATGCTGAAATTTCATCTCATTCTACTCAATCTTAAACTCATGCTCGAAGGTCTTCTAGTAATACATCTATCATTGACCCCATATCTGGAATTTCTTCGAAACCTCTGTATTCACCCAAAGTTTCTGGAGAACACTAGGAGCAGTTAATGTTCCTTGAGCTCAACATGATCTTCCAAAAAATCCTAATAAATGGTTGCCTAAATTTGATCCTACATCAAAACAAGCTTCGGATGAACATATCAACATATTTATGTTAGCCATTAAACTTAGAGGTTTTGAGAAAGAAGATGTGGTCTATATACTTTTTCCCTATACTTTCGAAGGAGAGGATTATACTTGGTATTTTTCACTACAAGCTAATTCCATTGCAAATTGGGATAATTTTGAAGATTTGTTTATCAAAAAAATTGGAGATGATAAAACTTCATCCACTTTACTGGTATAAATTTCCAAGATCAAAATGGGTCCAAAAGAAAAAAATAAATATTTTAATCAAAGGTTTCTTAAATTGCTTAATAAAATGTGTGATACATCCAAACCTGGAGTTGATATTTAGATCAATTTTATTCTTCTTCTCTGGCAATATCTATTGCTATGTTTGTTAAGCGAGGAGCCAATAATACTTTAGCTGAAGCAATGCAATAATATTTAGAGGTTGAAAAGGAAATGTCTAGAATTGCAAATAAATCTTTAGTTGAGAAACCAAGGTCTTCTTAGACAATAAAGAAGGCTATTACGAAGGAGGAAAATAAGGATAAATATTCTTTTGATATGGATAGTCTTCAGAAGGTTATGAAAACAATAGAAAATGAAATGGTTGATGTTAAAGGAAAACTTGTTGAAGTTTCCAATAGACCTTTTAGACCATTTGTCAAGAAGAACTTGCAAACGCCCCCCGGTAGTCAGATTTCTACTCTCGAAAGTGAAGAGGTCAATGCAAATGAAGAAGAAGTCAATGAAGATGAAATACAAGACACAAATATTTTTTGGGACATCAATGGATTTTTTGGCGAAGAAGAAGCTCATGAATCTCTTTCCGCTCAAACTAGAAGAAAAATTTCACCTTCAACTTTCAGATCTTCTCCACCAACTACTATTTCAAACAAAGAATCAAATGAAGACATGTCAACTTCTAGGACTTTAATCATTGCTAATAAGATTGAATATGATATCGTATAATATATGAAGAAGACAAGGGAAAATATTTCTTTATATGAATTAAGCAAACTAAAATCTCAGAAAAATAGTTTGTTAAAAGTTTTAGGTGCTACTAACAAATCACCTTTACCTTTTACCAAAACAGAAAACAAATAAAAAAATGTAATTGCTCATAATTCTTCATTTAATAAGAAGACCGTTGTAGTCTTAATTGGTGATAGATCCAACTCACATACTCCTTCATTACTTCTTACTTTTGAATTTTTTAACAAAAATGTACACAATTGTATGGTTGATTCTGGTGCATCATTATGCCTTATTCCGTTTGTCTTCAAATCAATGCCCAACCATAAAAATCGGCTATACAGATTGTACAATTAGACAAAACAAAAGAAAAGGTCTTAGGAGAATTAAACGAGGTTATGATCAAATTCTCTTCCAATCCTAAAGTATTTCAAATAATTGATATTATAATTGATGATATTCCTGATGCCTATGGTTTGATCCTAAGTAGAGATTGGTCTACAAAACTTAATGGTTATTTTTCCACGGATTGGTCACACCTTTGGCTTCCTTATAATGGTAAACCTAATCAGATCAAGATTGATAGAGAAGAACATATGAAATTTAATGTTGTTGATCTGGATGGGGAAAATGAAGCTGATGTTTTTGTCAATTCCATTATAGGAAATTACTTAGCTGATTCATTCTTTGCGAATTTTGTTGTTGGAATTTCTCCTTTTCATTAGAACTTATGTTCAGAAATCGAGAACTTTTCTCAAATTGGTCTTTCTCACTGTGTAAATTTTATAGATAATTCTGTAAATACCCCTATAAAATATCCATTTGGGAAATTATACTTTGATGGTTCAAAATCTAATGACAGAAGTGATGGAGGTTGCATTTTGGTTAATCCTAATGGAGAAAAAACTATGTTAACCTGTAGACTTGAATTTCAATGTACTAATAATATTATTGAGTATGAAGCATTGGTACAGGGTCTAAAGAAGGCTATCAACATGCATTTGCATGATATCTTTGTATTTGGTGATTCAAATATCGTTATTAAACATGTAAGAAATGCAATTCATTGTGTTTCCAAACATTTGAGGAATTACCGACAATTAGTACAAGACCTCATTTGCAAATTTTTGGCATTCAACATTACTCCTATTTTGATATTGCAAAATGCTAGTGCTGATTCGTTAACAAATGTTTCTTCAAAGCTTATTCCTCCTGAAGATTTCAGTCCTGATAGATTTTCAGTGGAATTAATTTTTAGACCTTGAGTACCAGATAATATCACTAATTGGAGAGTTTTTAATGATGATGAAGATATTATTATTTTCCTCACTTCAGAGGGAATATATGATAATGACATCATTGATGAAGACTATCATGATCATGAATTGAATCAATCTCTTGAAGGTGACGAAATAAAATATGAAAAAAACATTCCCAAGTCTATGGTTAAGTTAGAATATTTCTATGATCTCAAAGATAGATTCAAGAAACCAACGAATTGCAAAACTAATAGCCCTACTATGAATGTTGAGATCGTTAATTTGGGTACAGATCAGAATCCTCGAAATGTTAACTTGGAATTAGGTTGTTCATCTTTTGAAAACATCACCTTCATTGATCTTATCAAACAATATAAGGATGCTTTTGAATGGTCATATGGTGAATTTTTTTGATACATTCATAATTCAACATACAATTCCTATGCTTTCAGAAGAAAAACATGTGCAATGAAAAATTAGAAAGATCCATCCAAATCTCGAATCACAAATAAAAAATGAACTGAATAAGCTATTAAAAGCTAAAATTATCTTTCCGGTAAGTCATTCCAAATGGGTGTCTAATCTTGTTCCAGTTAAGAAGAAGAATGGTTATATACGAATTTGTAATTGATTTCAAAAACCTCAACAAAGCTTCTGAAAAAGATAATTTTCCATTGCCTCCTATGGAACAAATTATTCAATCAGTTTTTGGCTCCAAAATGGTGTCATTTTTAGATGGGTTTTCCAAGTATAATTAGATCTTAGCACACCCAAATGATAGACTCAAAACTACATTTAGAATGGGGTACTTATGCTTATCAAAAAATGCCATTTGGATTGATAAACACAGGTGCAATTTTCCAGCGAGCAATGGATATTACCTTTAGAGGACTAATTAATAATTTTGTTGTCATATATATCGATGATGTCACCATTTATTCTAAAAAACGTTCAGATCACATCTATCATTTAAAACAAATTTTTGAAAGATGTCGAAGATATGGAATCTCATTGAATCTTAAGAAATCATTTTTTGCACTTCAAGAAGGAAAATTGTTAGGATTCATTGTGTCTAAAGAAGGAATTACAATTGAACCTTCCAGAATAAAATCTATATCTGAAATTCCATTTCCTCATAATAAGAAATCTATGTAATCGTTTCTGGGTCAAATCAATTTTGTAAGACGTTTTGTTCCTGATTTTGCTAAGATTGTTTTGCCTTTACAAAACATGATAAAAAGTTTCTTCTCTGGTTTGTATAGTATTGAAGCTTTCTCTATGGACAAATATAGATTGATGTTATCACAATCTATGGGGAGAGAGGAAACAAAATAAAGAAACCCTTTAAGGATCTGAGATCTAAAAGACTGTTTCATCAATGAATCATGATAGTTATAAAAATAGGACTTCAATACCACAGGCATGGCCTCTATTGACAGGAGGCGCCCATAGCCTCGACAGGGTTTCCTTTTAACCTATTTGGATGCTTTGATTCCATCTCATAGTTAAGGACACATGATGGATCATTTCTAGGATTAATGATTTTTTATATTTTAGGAACCAAACTAAAAGTCACTACTCTGGCTTGGGAACCAGTTAACAACAACATCATCCACGGAGGTTTATGGAGGTGAGCAAGATGGCTCGTGGTGAGACCTCTTGTTCTTTGGTTTGAAAAACTAAAGACCATTATCATGGCTTGGTAACCAGAAATGATAATTTCACTTCCGTAAAAACCCCTATGGTCATGATGGATCGGCTCGTGATGAGGCCTTCCCTCTTACAGTTTGGACCTTATGTTCTTTTTCAGCACACAGGTGATCCAGTCATGGGACAAAATTCAACCTCTGAAATTAGATTCACTCCAAGATGGGGAAGTAGATCCAGGGATTTCCTTGAGAACAAGGATGGCGTAAGAAGTCTTAAGGTTATCATGATTTTCAAAGATTACTCCAGGTTTAGAAACAACTCATTAATTTCAAGATAACCAATGCAGGGCGGGGATAATGGTAACAATCAAAATTTAATATTGACCATCAGAGCATAGTTGTATTTTATTTCAAGAAAAAAGTTGAACTATCTCAAGTCGTTTGAAAATTAACAGGTAGTACCATCTTTAAGTGATGTTTCATCATGATGATTAGTCTCAAACAATAGAATAATGAATCAGAAAGCTATATATACAAAACGAGGAAGAGATCCAATCAAAGGTATAAAAGAAAGCAACACACAAAAGATGAACCAAATCAGATTTTATTGAAGAAATTCAAAACCAGGAGTCAAAATGAACCAATCAAAAAATAAAAAATCAAACTTCACAAAATAATTTGGCCAAAAGAAAAACTAGGCCCACCTCTCATTGAGAAAAAGGAAGAACTATAATGTCCAGAGCTTTGCGTATATGCAGGTTCTTTTCTTAAGATAATGATGCATGAGACATTATTTTGACCAATGCTTATTATTAAAAGTCACAAAGACTACAAGGAAGCAACAAAATCCTTAATCAGGTTGGGTGCAATTATGTGCAGTGGTAAGCTATGCTTGTCAAGGAAAAACTAAAGTGAATTAAAGATCAAATCCATTATCTCTTTATTAATGCTTCATAATATTTGAAAGCATTCAAAAATGTTTAATCAAAACAGTTACGAAAATCAAAGAGAAAGAAAAAAAAATAGACTTCCTTGACAACATTAAGATGATGGTTCTCCTCGTGCGTCCACATATTTCATAACTTCTTATAACAAAAGGAAACTATGAGAAAGGAAACAAAGGAAACCTACTCCTAAACCTACTCTAACTACTAAGAAAATCAAAATATTAAGTGTAGTCGCATTTCCAATGTATCCATTGGGGGAACTCTAGTCCTGCAACGAAAACAAAATTGAACATTAGTAACAAGAATGGAAGTGCATCAAAGTAAGACACAAATACATCATACTTACCTTTATAATCATCATTTAAAAACAAATCAAGCATGAACTTACCATTCCCTTGAAAAGTTTTGATGTATGAATCCTCCAGCCAATCCGCAATTCTGTCGTGATATGGACCACAATGGCATGGAAGAATGTATGTGAGTTTGGAAAATTTTTCAATATCATGGGGACCTGATAACCATCGGCCAAGGCCAAAGTGCCCCATCCTCCTGACAAGTTTCCACGTGTTCATCCATTTATTCAGATGGAGGATCTAAAAAAATCATGTCATGCTTACTTCCTGTATATTCAGGTAGAAGCAAAGCAATCATAACTTTACCTTTATTATGAATTTTTTTTAGATATGAATCCTCAAGCCATTCTAAGATCATGTCACAAAAGTTAGAACACAAGCTATGACTTTGATGAACTAGATCTATCAATGGGGAAGACATGATAAGAGGATTCATTACAAAATCCAAATTGTTGATTTGAGCCGTCCTTTTAACGAGATGGATTGGTTCAAAGTGTGAAGCATGATCATTAATACTTGAACTATTCAAAGAATGAATATACAATGCAAAATCTTTGATCTCGATAAGAGTGAGTGCATTATCTTTTTCAAAAATAACTCGTGTAGAATCATCTTGTGACATAACTTTTTCCCATGAAAGTGAAAGAGCGTCAAATCCAACTTCATAAATGTTATGTTTGAAATTAATTTCACCAAATATTGACATATCGAAAAGATAAGATTGTGATGGAAAAGAGTAAGATACCATGGGTAAAGTATTATGCACACCAGAATATGAGAAGAGATCAGGATATAAAAAGTAAATGAATAAAAAATGAGCACGAGAAAAGATTCTCTTGAGCTATGATAATTTACAATGGTGTTCCCAAGAAATTCCTCTTCACATGCCTTAACTATTTCACTCTGTTTTGGTGATAAATCCTTCAACATAATATGATCATCTAAATTTGCCTCTTGTATGATAGACAATTCAAAACTTCCATGAAAACTCTCATGATCATTGGGATTTTCGAAGATACTTTCATGAAAAACATCTAATCTTTCCTATGGATAAGGTATGATTTGTGAATGAAGGTTTAAGGTTCTTTCTTTAAATTGCAGATCTATATCTCTAATCTGTTTTATTGAAATGTTAGAACACTCAAGATCATTCACGTCACCTACGTGTTCTTTAATAACTGAATTTAGGTATTGATTAGAGCAAGAGTCAAAAGAAGGTGGACATATACCTAGACTCACAATAAAATATTCTTCCACAGTAGTTGAGGATTGAAGATGCAATGGATCAGAGGAAAAAGAAGTTTGATCATTAGTGAGAACATTTTCAATAGATTCTACCTCCCTTGCTTGTTCAAGATTTTCTGATGGATTCATCTCATCTTGCAAAAAAAATTCATCTCGCAATTGAGTGTTAGAATTTGTAACTGATTCATCAATTGCGATCGAAAATGGTTGGATGAAAGGGGCACAAACATTGGAGAGGATATTTAGTACAAATGACATGTCATCAAGATAAAATTTATAGAGAACATGATGGATGCTTGCTAAAAATCCCTCAGGAGATGAATCATTATTGATTATTAGAGCTTGAAATTATTCACATAATCGATTATAATCATAAATTTCAAAAGAGTCTAAAAATTCCTCTACAAATTGAAACCAATCAATAATGTGATGTGCTGGAAAAGTCTCAAACCAAAGTTTAATCCGACCCCTGAAAGTAAATACGAACAGTCTGCATAAAACCTTTAAGTCAGAAATATCATGTTTGTTGCATTTACACCAAAACTTGTTAAGATGGTCTTTTGCAGATACATTCCCCTCACCATCAAAGGTGAGTTTTGACAAGCGAGAGATTGTCTTGTTGGGAATACCAAGTAATGAGAAGTGGAAAGCATTTTCCAACACAGTGATATGGGGAGCCATGGGAAATTAAATACATTCGAAATAAAGGCTCCTACAAGGCCAACTTTTCAGTCGACCCTCTTCTAGCGCCATTTGTTGACGGGCGTTTATGACACATCGTCAACTGGAAGGTTAGTTCTAGACCGGGGTTGTCTAATTAACCCAAGCCATTTGGTATGATCTAACTTGACGGATTTAATGGCTATGTTAGCCAACTAGGGTCCTAAAAACAATAAAAAGAAATAAACTAATCTAAAGCTATGATTCTAACAATTAACCTACTAATTACAAAATGTTGAGCTAATAGTGTTAATATACAATGATTATAAACAATCTACAAGGTTTTAAATAAAATATTGCGAAAATAGTTGTTTGATAAAGTTTCTGAACGAGGTCAAATATGAAGAATACTTTTTTTTTGTGTTTAAGGATATTAAACAAATAAATACTAAGCAAACACGATTGAAACAATGACACAAAAACAGTCAAAGCTAATTAATGTAATCATTGTTTCATTCATAAACAACTATGAATAAAAGAAAGCAATGCATCTACTAACCTCTAATTGGTCAGCCATAAAAATCTAAGTTCCTTTTCCTACGTTGTATGAGCTCCGGTTTGTCTTGTATTAAGAGGAAACCTATGACAGAGACAATCATAAAACTTCCTGAAGAAATTCAAGGAAGTATTTCATGCTTTGGAGTGAATTTATAACAACAGAAAAATAACGACTTAAATGTCATGTGACCTCAAGATAACCAAAAAATGAAGACGAAAGAAATCTCAATCCTGAGCATTGATGTTATCAATCATTTAACATCAGAAGTAAACTCATAAATAACTAAATGATTGATCGATCACAGGTACAAACTAGACCAACAGATCATGGACAACATTTAAATAATCAGCGATATGAAATATCATGTGAAGACAAGACTAAAGATAAATCAACATTAATAACATCTCATAACATAGAAATAATAGGAGAATACAATGAAACAAGCATTTCATAGTTCACACAGGTCTAAAGCCAACAACAAACTGCTTTTCCCATATCACTTCCAAAATCATATGTCCATTTTGTAATCCAGAAAAAAGTTGTCCTTCTCACAGCTCCAACCATCCCTTTTAAATCCCAACAAAGAGTATCGATCCCATATCTTAAGATAGGGTCAGATCTCACAAAATAATATTGGTTTTAACAACAAATTCGAGTTTGTTTGATAACGGGACAATTCATCATAAAATAACATGATTTTGTTTGTAATGATTCTTTCCTAATACTATTTAACAGGTGTAAAACAAATTATGTTCAAAAATGGCTCCATGACACATAACTGAAATAGATCAACATCTGCTTCTTCCATATTAATCCTTGGTTTATGAGCTGGAAACTTCTTTGACGAATTTAGGCAAAATATGGAAAATTGCACTTCAAAGAACGACTCGTACATGCTAAATCGTTCACCATTTCTGGAATCTTCTCGCGTGTAAGCTAAAACAACCCATTTTGCAAGCGGGTTTTCAGCGGTTTCTCAAAATTCTTCACCGTTTTCCCGTAATGTGGCCCACAAAATTACCTCTCCATTCTGTTGCAAATGAAATCTTGAAAAATCAGCCTCAAATATTCACTTGTAGATCCTAGAATATGTCGTTTCTGGAGAAACCCTTCTAGGTTTAGGTAAATAGACCTTCTTCCCAGATGGGTTTTCGATAGTTTCCCAAAATTCCTCTTCGTTTGTTTGTAAATAGCATTAAAAAACCACTCCCTGTGGAATGACGGGAATCCCCAAACCTGCTATTTTTTGTTCTTTCTTTGATGCGAGAATAGCCAAACAGTTCACGATCTCGTTGCATCTTTAATTTGACGTCATGTAAAAAGACCACATGCTTTAGCACTTCATTTCATAGGGCAGATGAATATCCTCGAGCTTATCACTGGGTCAAACGAAGACAAATTAATCCTGAAAAATAATCAATGAAAACATAATTAATTAACCACTAACTATTAAGAGGATAGCCATAGAATTATAGTCAAGATTCACATCACCATTTAGATATCTATTGATAACAAAACCCAATGCATCAATCTTTTAACTATTTTAAGAATGGTTGTGAGTGTTATTGGTGTCTAAAGCATGCATGTTTCAATATGATCCCAATCTTTAGTGAGAGTGACATGTGCAATGGTAACCATATCACCAAAGTGTCGATGATGTTGCACCATGTTTATGGTGCATTGGATCAAAATGCATTGTTCAAAGTTCGAAAGTTTTGACCCCGTATATAACATGTGTTTTTTCCATAAGAATACTACATTGAGTTCCATACCAATTCGAACATATGATAATTAAAGTATCAGAATAAAGATTGAGATAAGGTGCTTCTATACTCAGTCTTACAAGATTAAGTGAGATCATTACAACCTTATGGAGGCGTTAACATCATCCAACCCTCATGTCATTTGATAATTATTCATGACCCAACTTTGTTATACAAAAGGGGTTATGTAGGATGTCATCAATAATAAAATTTCAAACATTTTGTGTTATAATAACTAGATCCTTTTGATACCATTCAAAGCTTGTGATAAAAGGTCATGTAAATCATTTCAAACCAGTCTTGGAACAAAAAGAGTTTCAAATAGCCAAATTATGTAGCTTGCTTTCAATCAATCATGCAACCTTCTAAAAACATAAGACATGAGCCATAAACAATTCTGGAAACACAACTCATTCGAGCCATAAGATCCTTCAGTCAACATGATAGTCATTACTAGCCAGAATTAAATGAAAACCGATTCTGTAACTCATTGTAATTTTCAAGATTCAAAACAAAATTATGAAACCATACACTTTCAGGGCAGAGCTCATAATTTTTAAGACATTTGTGTATCACCACAGATCTGATTCTGTCTCTCATACATTCAAATTTGACCTAATGTGAACAAATGTCATATAAAAAAATGTTTCGCAATAAGCCTTCACACTTGAAAGGTCATTGTTACTTTTCCAGATTACCAAGAAAACCATTCTTAAAGTTCACAAGCAACAATGATATACAACAAAAAAATTCAATAAGAGGTAGTGACAAATTCCCAAATCACGAAGTTCGTTCGTTGGCATAAAAAATCTGTAGAAAACGAAATGAAATGGCATTTGAATTTGACGTTGGAAGTCATGAAATTCAAACCAGACAAAAGGAAAGAATACAACATCAAGACCACTCTCAAAATGAATGTAAACCATACAAACAACAATCTATAAATGATAACAATAAATAAAATCATATATACATGCCAAACAATGAATTTAAAAATCTCATGTTGTAAATTACGTTATTCATAAAAATACCGAAAACAAGAGATGGTTGTTGGGCTGCCAACAAGTATATGATTGTTATGGTTTATTGTTAGAGACACATATTTGAGATAGTGACATATATTTGAGGCATATCTTATGGTATATGGTATGATGCATGATTAAGGTACATTGTGGTACATGGTTTGGATACTTGATGTTGATATGGTCTATATGAGAAGATATGGATGATATATCAGTGACAAGGACAGTGACAGATTACAGGTTGATGATCAGTTATAGGTTGATGTGACAGTGATAGGTTACAGGTTGATGATCAGTTACAGGTTGAACTGACAGTGATAGGTTGATTACAGGTTGATTATCAGAGGTAGTGATAGTATCAGTGCTGGTGATAGTTTGGTCTACATTTATATTTCATGGTGACAGGACAGGAAAAGGAAAGGGGGTTGTATTCTCCTTCCGGTTGGTGTTGGAGAACACAGGGAGTTGAAGCTTCTTTTAGGTTGTAGCCTTAGAATTAGGGGGTTGTAGCCTCCTTCTGGTTGGAGCCATATAATTCAGGGAGTTGTAGCTTTTTTCAGTTTGGAGCCTATAAATAGTGGGTCGTAGCCTCCTTCTAGTTGTAGCTGGAGAATTGGGAAGTTGGTGCTTCCAATGAATGTATTCTTTTGATATATAAGAAAAATTTCCAGTGGTTTTCTCCCATTTGGGTTTCCACATAACTTATAGTGTACTGTGTTTCTGTGGATGTCTATTATGCTTTGTTAATTTATACTGCTCATGATATATTGCTGATATATTGTTGATGATGTTAATGATTACATATTATGGTTAAAAGTGATAATAAAGTGTTCATATTGATTCACCCCCCCTTCTCAGTATTCCAACAATTGGTATCAAAGCAAGTCCTTCAAGAAATAGTTTAACCACTGGAAGGAGATCATGGAATACACTAAGATTGGAGCACCAAGGTTTTATGGATATAACTATGCCTTTTGGAATAAAATGATGCAAACCTTTTTACAGGCACATGGATTTGATGTTTGGCAGTCAGTAGTAGACAAACATGTAGCACTAGCCACTCCCCCAACTAATAAAGATGGAAATAAACTCAATGAAAACAACTCAAAGGATAAATGCACCATTATGAGCAATCCGGATGATTCAGTGTTTGTCAAAGTTATGCATTGCAAGAGTGAAAAAGGATATTTGGGATAAACTTAAAAATATTTACGAAGGAGATACCAAAGTCAAGGGAGCTAAACTTCAAACCCTTAGAGCTAAGTTTGAGCAACTGAATATGAAGGAAGATGAAGACAGTGCAACCTACTTTCTATGAGTTAATGAGACCGTGAACATTATTAGAGGAATAGGATAAGAAGTTCATGAGTCAATGGTCGTTCAAAAGGTTCTAAGATCTCTACCTATGAGATTTTATCCTAAAATATCATCCTTGGAAGAAATAATAGATCTTAACAGCTTGAGCATGGACAAGCTACATGGAATATTCACAGCTTATGAAATGAGGATAAAACAAGAGAATCCAGTCAAGCTTGGAAGAAAATATGCAAAGGTAGAAAATGTTCTACTGGTTGAAGATATGAAGGAAAATATTCTAAGTATCAGTAAAATGTGTGATCAAGGAAAAAAACTTTTGTTTGACTCAGAAAAACGTGAGATAAGAAAAGAAGGATCAGACAAATTTGTGGCTACGGTTAGAAGAACCCCAAACAACATATATGTCCTGAATGAGATTGGAATGGGACAATGTTGCTTAGGAAAGGAAAATGAAAGTTGGCTCTGGCACAAAAGGATGGGTCACATAAACTTTGATAACCTTGTCAAAATTAGCATAAAGGAAGTAGTGAAAGAAATTCCCAAGATTTCAAAGCTAGTAAATACTCTATGTGCGCATCGTCTACAAGGAAAACAAACCAAGACCAAGTTCAAATCAAAAAATTATTCCAGGATAAAACCATTGGATATTATACACATTGAATTATGTGGACCTACAAAAGCAAAGGGATTAAATGGAGAACAATATTTTATGTTATTGATTGGTGACTACACAAGAATGGTTGTTGTTTGCTTTCTGAGGAAGAAGTCAAAGGCATTCAAACACTTCAAGATATACAAAGAAATGGTTGAAACTAAGATGGATTTGAAAATCAAGTGTTTGAGATCAGAAAATGGAGATTTTACATCAAAGGAATTCATGGATTTATGTGGCGAACATGGAATAAAGAGAAAGTTATCAACAGCTAGGACACCTCAACAAAATGGAGTTATTGAAAGGAAGAACATAATAGTGCAAGAAATGGCCAGAACCATGTTAAAAGATTCCAATTTGAGTGACATATTTTGGTCACAAGTAGTACATACAAAATTTCTCATCCCAAACAGAGGAATGCTCAGAAACAACAATGATAAGACTCCCTATGATTTATTGAAAGGAAGACCTACAAATGTGAAGAATTTTAGAGTATTTGGAAGCAAATGTTATATCAAATGAGAAGATGGTAGGCTTGGAAAATTTGACTCTGAATTTGATAAGGGCATACTAGTTGGGTATTCAAGAAAAAAAAAGCGTATAAATGCTTCAATCTAAGACTCAACAGAATTGTGGAAAGCATCAATGTGATTATTGACGAGACAGATGTATGGAAAGGAAAATAAGGAAGCAACGATTCAGAAGAGAAAGATAAGAAGGAAGATCTAAAAGAAGAAGAAGAAGAATAAGAGAAACTAGAAGCAGAACAAGAGGCAGATGAGAAACATATACCTCCTAAGACACCGAGCAGATGAGTACAGAAAAATCATCCACCAGAACATATTATTGGGAATAAATATGCAGGAGTTGAAACCCGAAGAATAATACTTTCATCAGAACAATAACACCTAGCATTGTTATCTACAATTGAACCAAACAGTTTTGAAGAGGCCAACAAAGATGAACATGATCAAGGCTATGGATGAAGAATTGGATCAGATAAATAAGAATGACACATTGGAACTGGTTCCAAGACCAAAGAACAAGAACATGATTGGTACAAAGTGGATTTTTCGAAACAAATTGAGCGAGGATGGACATGTAACCAGAAACAAAGAAAGATTAGTATGCAAAAGATATTTTGAAGAAATATTTTCCCCAGTTTCTAGGATGGAAGCAATCAGATTGATCTTAGCTTATGCACGTTAAAAAAGAATCAAGGTGTATCAAATGGATGTTAAGTCATCCTTTCTTAATGGAGAATTAGAAGAAGAAGTCTACATCGAACAACCATAAGGATTTATTCTGTCAGAAAAGGGATATTATGTTTTTAGGTTGAAGAAAGAATTGTATGGACTTAAACAAACTCCCAAAGCATGGTATTCAAGATTGGACATGTATCTACAACAATAAGTATTCAGGAAGGTATCTACCGTGTTTATATGGATGTCTATTATGCTATATTGATTTATACTTCTCATGATATATATTGATGATATATTGTTGATGATGTTAATGATTGCATATAATGGTTAAAAGTGATAATAAAGTGCTCATACTGATTCACCCCCCCTCTTAGTATTCCAACAATTGGAGGTAAAGATGCATTGAGGGTGTCTCAACTGCTTGAATGGAATGGAGTTAGGAAATAATACCCAAATGACCTTTTTTGAGAAGACTTTCCATTCGATGTGAACTGATGATCTTATGGGAACCTGCTGTGATTTCTTGGAACTGAGATTGTTGTCCCTCATGTTGAAATTGCATGTTTAATTCCTTAAAATCCATGAGAATGGGGCCCAGAGTCTGTAACCATTCAACACCTAGCACAATATCACAACTTCCCATGTCTATAGAAAACATATGGGATTTCAGGTTATACTGACCAATTTGGAGCTGCACATTTTCACAACGTCCTCCACATTTCATGGACCCTCAATTAGAAATCATGATTTGAAGATTATTAATGGGACATATATAACAATTGACTTCTTGGGAAATGCAGTGATGAAAAAAATTATGGGTGCTACCACTATCAACAAGGATGGTGACATTTTTATTCTTAATGTAACCAATTAGCTTGAGGGTCTAGGGAGTAGAGAAGCCAGTGAGGGAATTTAGTGAAATCACCGGTACAACTTTTGGTGGATCAGAGAGTGGAGTAAAATAAACTTGGGGTGGTAGCTCATCCATAGGGGCAACAACTACCTCCTATTTAGAAATATCCTCAATCATGGCCATAAGAAGATTTTGTTCCTTACACTTGTGCCCTAGAAAATATTTGTCATCACAAGTATAACAAAAACCCTTGAGTTGGTGTTCATCCATTTATGCTTGGGTTAATTTCTAGATCTTGAGGGGGTTTGCAGCAGGGGTAGGATTGGTGGGTTTAGTGTGAGGAAGAAAAGATGGTTTTCTAGTCCAGGAGGATACAATCAGTTGGAATTCCTTGGCTCGTTGAGTAGCTTCCAACCAAGTTTGGGAGTGGGCCATGAGAACATGGACACAAAATTCATCTTTCATACCATTGATAAAGCATTCTCGGAAGAAGGAATCTAACATTCCCTCCATTCTAAAATCCAAGTGCTCAAAGGCTGCAATAAAGTCTTCCACTATCCCAAACTGCTTCAACTTGGTCAATCAACCTAAATGATGGGTGTTAGAGTCAAAGAAGTCATAAATATATGCAACAAAATGTGTTCAAGCCACATACCCTTAGCGTGGCTTTCGATGCCATTGCCACTATTTCCAGTGTTTTGGATCCAAATGTAGGATACCATAATGAATCTTGGCTAAATCATTAGTAATGCCATGCAAAGAGAAATAATGTTCAATTTGAGTGACCCAGTCTGTGGGATCCAAGCCATAAAAAAAATTCACCTTAATTTTGGGAAGGCAGAGTTCTCGAGGAAGGCGGGTGGAATGAGGACCTTGGTAATGGGATGAGTCATTATCTTCCTAATAGGAGGGTTTTTCAGAAGAGTTAGGATTCAAGGAGCTGTGCATTAATTGGGTGAGTCTGTCTTTGATGTCTTTACATTGGTCCTGGAGGGTCTAAATAGAGAATTTGAGCCTTCCAATGTTGGAATTGATAGTCTTGATGTCCTCCTTGTTATGGAGATTGTTGAAAATCAAGGTATTGAGTTCTTGGGCATGGGTGGTGGCCATTTGGGAAGAGGAAAAAATAAGTAGACGGGTTTTCACTAAAAATATTACAGGTGAGGAGTATCACCGCAGATGGAGAAAAGAGAGGAGTTCAAAGGGATATGTGGAAAATAAAGGTATCAAAAGGGTGGGTGGGACCATAGATAAAAATGGTGACAGGTGATGGGTATCACGATAATCATCACAAAAAGGGAAATCCAGTGGGATAGGGCCCAAATAAGGGTGTCGAGAAATGAGTTTGGGTCCACGAAAAACAATTGTCTTAAAAATGATAGGTACCACGGTAATCAGGGAAAAGAGAGGAATCAAATGGGATAGGTCCCAAATAAGGGTGTCGGTGCTATTTCTATTTTTTTTTTTCTCTTGTGGAGTTATACTCTGTTCTAAATAATACTACAGTGATGAAATGCCCAAATTCTTAACAGGAAAAAATGTGTAGTAAATTCGCAACCCAAATGCAGAAGGAAAGGTTGCTAGACAATAGATCTTGTTTGTTCGTTTTCTATTTTGTTTCTATCCCAAGGGTTAGGGCGTTGATGGTTTCTACACACAAGGGTTTTCCATGTGCTATAACTCTCTGATATATGTGTGAGGTTGAACAATGATACTCATCCCAATATCTCAGGGCACCAACTAAGGAGGCTAGACCGTACCCTTAGTCGTACTACCCAATTACCCAAGTACTAAAGAGTATCTTCCTAATTGTTGTTCTCGGTGGCACTATAGCAATCAGGAAATTGATCGACTTATCTATGGAGAGATTCTGGAGATATAGGCAAGTCTGTATACAGGTGCTATCTGATGTGATACCACACGAAGGGGTACCAAGAGGGGTTACAAGGGTGGTCAACAATGTGCTCTTAAGAACCACTTGTAATTCCTGCGTGCATGCTTCCCTGACCATGGATTTATGCGTTGAATGACAGATCTTTGTAGTTTTAAGACACTAGAACACGTCTCTACCCCAGATAAATAATAATAATAAAAAAATAAAAATAAAAACACAATTCCTGTCGAGGAAAGTGCTATGATACCGCTTGTAAGGTACCATATGTAATATAATATGTAAAAATAAGAATATTCAACAGATATCAATGGAATAACAGAATATCGAGAAGAACAACACTAAAAATGATACCTTTATTTAAGAAAACAATGTTCACTTCCTTCTTCGAGGGTGCAACCTCCAGTAGAGCACAGCTCTATTACAATAATTCTCAAGACAAAACTTCCCATGCCTCCTACTCTTATTTATACTAATTCTATCTTCTAAAGAACCTTCTAGTGAAAGTTCTTTCTAGAAGTGGAAGCTTCTATTAGGTCTTCTTACATTGATTTGTTCCCATTTATTAAATAGTCCTTATAAACTAATGTCATCCTTTATTACATCGAAAATATATGATTCTACCTATGTGAGGGGTTAGGGAGGTTAGGTGATGCAGGAGCATCTCCAACATCAAGCGAGCCAGCGCGGAAGCGAAGGACAGCTGGACAAGACAACACAAATTTTGAATTTCTCTTGGATTTGATGCGCGAACATAAATGTGGCAATTTAATGAAGTGCACTTGTATAAGGTAAACGGACCTTGAGCGATTTTCTCTCGTCCTTAGTAGGTAGAAGGCATTTAAAGTAGTTAATGCAAGTAGGTATAATTCAATTCTAGATTAGACAGTTTTAGAGCACAAGAGGGAAACAGGATATAGACACCCTCATTGTGCATTGTAACAAAAGGAAGAAGCAACATTAGTGTATGAAGAGCATAGAGGAGAAGCAGAGAGCTGTGTAAGAACACCCATGTACAGATATTTGGATTAATAGAAAGAGGTTGATTCAAATTCATGGTTTTGTGTTTGTTCTCTGTGTATTGATGTTGAATGATGTGCTCATGAATGTTTTCTTCCTATTATACATTTTCTTTATATGCTGTGTATATGATTTCATGTTTTGAGTTTGAAGTCTGAAAGGAAGTAGGAATGAGTTTCAATTGTTTCTCTACCTGAGACAGAGTTCCTGCAAGGAGTGCAGTTGGAGTGTCCGCAAGGAGTGCGTTGACAAAGGACTCAGGTAGTTAAGCTTTTGTTCTCGTTCATTCAAAAGTGCAGTTGGGCACAGGAGCCGTGCAAGGAGTGCGCAGGTTGGGTGAAGTCTCAGGGTTGTGGACCTAAGTGAAGTATTGAGAGACTGTTGCTGCAGGTGTGCACAGGGTCGAAGGAAATTCAACACTTGGAAGTGTTTGAAGGTTGCCGCAAGGAGTGCGCGCAAAATTCTTCTTTAAGACTCGACGCTGAGAGAAAGCTCAGGAGGTATAGGACCTTTGAGTAATCGTCGAAAGAGAAGCACATGAAGCTTATGTTGTGGAGTGTTTAGCAGGCGTCATAAGTTCACACCGCAGGTGGACAATTTGTGGAGGAACACTTGGTCATTCACAGAAATCGCCAAGGAGGAACGGACAGTCAGAGTTCTTTGAGGAGAATTCATGAATCTCCGTGAGCTGTCGGATCTCGCGGAGGAACAGAGGAGTTACGGCGGAAGCATCGAAAGGTTCAAAGCTCATGAGGGGCAGGACCGTAGATCCGAGCCATACGGGCCGTTGGATTTACACGCCAATACTTATATCGGGTTTTCGTGGGTAGAAGTCTCGTGAATTTGGCAACGAGAATCGTGAAATCACGAAACGCGATATCCCGAAAACCAAGAGGATTTGTGTGGGGCCACAACAGAGTCGGCAGGTGGACAGGTGGCGTGAAGCTGACACGGAGTCAACCTCCGTTGACCATATCGGAGTTTCGTGGAGTGAAGTCCCGAACTCACTACATTAGAAATCGCGATATTGCGAACTCCAAAATGTCGATGAGGTGAAGTGGTGTTGAGAAGTCAAATGCGCGAGTGTATCAGAGTTTCGGCATATCGGGATTTGGGAGTCGGTGAGACAAGTTGTTTGACATCGCGAATGCCGAAATCATGATAGGGAAAATCCCGAAGGGGTAAAGGGAAAGGTCAGCGTTGACTGTTTCGGGAGTCAGGGATTCGAGAGTCCAACGCTCGACCACTGACCTCGCGAAGTCATGAAGTCCGATCTCCCAAGTGTAAAGAGGGGATCCCGTGAGAGTTTGTTGTGGGTGCAGATTTCCCGATAGGGAAATAGAAGGACCGATTAGAGTTCTTCGGGCCATGTGAAAGGAAAGATCCTGTGTGCTGACACAGACCTTTCGACCTGCGGGTTGTGAAGGGAGCGTGCGGTGGCGTCAAGTGGTATCAGAGTGTAGAAAGGATTCTTTGCTTTCTGTAGCAGAGAAAGAAGAATTCACCATGTTGCCAAGGAGAAGGGACATGCAAACACCCGATCCACCAGAGGATAGGGAAACACTGAGAAGAAGAGGCAGGCAGATGACAGATCCAGCCATGGAGAGAGAGAGATGCGTGATCTACGAGCCAAACTCGAAGACATGGAGACAGTGCAAAGACGCACAGTCGGTGTAGGGGATCTTAGTGATTCTGAAAGTGAAACTGAGGCTGAACGAGAAGAAGAAGTTGCAGATGAAGATGCATCAAATGAACATTTGATCAGAGCTATTGCAAGGATGGGTGCAAGAGAAAAGATGGACATTCCAGTTTATGAGGGAAACTTGGATGCAGAGGAGCTTCTAGACTAGATTAGAGCTCTAGACACATACTTTGACTATGAAGATGTCGAAGAAGACAAGAAGGTCAAGCATGCTGTCACAAGACTGAAGGGACATGCAACATTGTGGTGGGATGAACTACAAGCTGACAGACGTTGCAAGGGAAAGCAGAAGATCAAGAGCTGGGATAGAATGATCATGAAGATGAAGGTGAAATTCATCCCCAGAGATTACCAAATTACTTTGTTCAAGAGGATGCAGAACCTGAGACAGAAGCTGATGTCAGTGAAAGAATATACCGAGGAATTCTACAAGATGAACACCAAGGCAGGTCATCGGGAGAGCGATGATGAAAAAATTGCCAGATACATGAATGGTCTGAGATATGATATCCAGGATGAGATGAACATGGTAACCATCCGAACGATGGAAGATTCTTATCAGATGGCTCTAAAAGCTGAAGAGAAGCTGAGCCGAAAGCAGAGTCGGAGGGGTCGAGGCAGAAGTCAGCCCAGAGGCAAATCAGTTGCCCAGGATAAATATCAGAAGCCCAAGGAGGATTGGAAGAAGCCTCAGACTCGAACTAAGAGAGGTGGAACCTCATAGAGAGGGAAATATGCTAAACATCGAGGGCAACATACTGAGCAGAGAGGAGATTATGCTGACAACAACACTTTTCCTCGTACTAGAGGAAGAGGAAGAGGTGGATTAATAGCATGCTTCACATGTGGAAAGAGTGGGCACAAGTCTTATGAGTGTCCAGATAAAAAGAAGAAAGGTGGAGAAGCTCACATCACCGAAGCACAGAGGCGGGATGTTGAGGAAGAAGACACTAAAGGCGGAAGATTGTTGATGATGCGAAAAGTTCTTTTGACACCCGAGAAGGAGGTGGAGAGTTCAGTCCAAAGGACCAGACTTTTCAGGACTGCTTGCAAAACCAAGGATAGAGTATGCAAGGTCATTGTGGACAGCGGTAGCACAGATAATCTCGTTTCAATCGAGATGGTAGAAAATTTGGAGCTGGAGACGACTGATCATCCAAGCCCATATAGAGTTTCATGGCTACAGAAAGGACACCAGGTAACTGTCACTAAACAATGTTTGGTTGAATTTAAGATAGGAGGATATAATGATAAGATCTTATGTGATGTCATTCCTATGGATGTTTGTCATCTATTGCTGGGTAGACCATGGCAATATGACAGGAATGTGATTCATGACGGGAGAATGAACACATACACCCTAGAGAAGAATGTGAGGACTCACATGTTACTTCCAATCAAGGATAAGGAGGTGAAACCTGAAGTACGCAACACTGTACTTCTCATGAGTGGGAAGGAACTTCTCACAGAGGTTAAGAAGAAGGAGGATCCATAGTTTATTGTCGTCAAGAAACCAATAATTGTTTTGACAAGCACAAGGATAGATGATCTACCAAAAGAAGTTCAGGAACTGCTGGAAGAGTTTGTTGATATAGTAGTGGACGAATTACCTCGTACATTGCCACTGATTAGAAGTGTGAGTCATCATATTGATCTCATACCAGGAGCCAGTTTGCCAAATAAAGTCGCGTATAGATTGACGCCGCAAGAGAATGAAGAGGTTAAAAGGCAAGTCCAGGAATTGTTGGACAAAGGTTTGGTCAAGGAAAGTTTGAGTCCATGTGTTGTTCCAACAGTACTTAATCCGAAGAAAGACAGAGGCTGGAGGATGTGTACTGATTCAAGGACGATTAACAAGATAACCATCAGGTATAGATTTCCATTTCCAAGGATGGATGATCTGATGGATTGCTTGAGTGGAGCAAAGTATTTTTCAAAGATTGATTTGAAAAGCGGTTATCACCAGATCCGTATGAGAGAGGGTGATGAGTGGAAGACAACATTCAAAACCAATGAAGGGTTGTATGAATGACTTGTTATGTTGTTTTTCTTAACGAATGCGTCGAGTACCTTCATGAGATTGATGAATGGAGTCCTCAGGGAGTTCATCGGAAAATTTGTTATTGTGTATTTAGATGACATACTGGTTTACAGTAAAACAGTGGCAGAGCATCTAAAGCATTTGGCTACAGTGATGCAGAGGTTACAGCAGGATAAGTTGTTGATAAATATGAAGAAGTCCTCATTCATGAAGATAGAGTTCATTTACTTGGGATTTGTTATTTCGGCAAATGAGTTGAGAATGGATCCAGACAAGGTGGAAGTGATCAAGAATTGGCCATCACCGAAGAATATATTTGAGTTGAGAAGTTTTCACGGATTGACTAGTTTCTACCGAAAGTTCATCAGGAATTTCAGTGGAATTAGCGCAGCAATGATGGATACAGTGAAGAAAAGACACCGGTATTTTCACTAGACAGAAGAAGATGAGAAGAGTTTCAATCTATTGAAGAGGAAAATCACGGAACAACCATTTCTGGTGTTGCCGGATTTTCGAAAGACATTTCAGGTGAAATGCGATGCGAGCAGATTTGTAATCGGGGTAGTCTTGAGTCAGGAAGACAGGCCGATATCATACTTCAGCGAGAAGCTGAATGAAGTGAAGGTGAAGTAATCCACTTATGATAAGGATTTCTATGCTATTGTTCAAGCATTGAAGAAATGGAGGCATTACTTGATCCCAAAAGAGTTTGTCTTGTACAGTGACAACCATGCATTGCAGTTTGTGACTCAACAGGAAAAGTTGAATCAGAGACATGTTAAATGGGTTGAGTACATGTAGAATTTCACTTTTGTGATTAAACATATTTCTGGTACTGCTAACAAAGTGGATGATGCTTTGAGCAGGAAGTGTTTGTTATTGCAGGAGTTCAAAGTCAAAACGTTGGGTTTTGATGATCTCAGGGACATGTACGCAAATGATCCAGATTTTAAGGAAGCGTATGAAACAACTGAGAATCCAATTCTCAGGGATATAAGCCAATGGGTAGAGTACATGATCTAGGAAGGATTACTATTTAAGGGTAATCAACTGTGTATTCCGAAATGCTCCATGAGGGAGAACTTGTTGAAGGAGAAACACAGTGGAGGATTGGCAGGGCACTTTGGTCACGGCAAGATGTTCACAAAGCTAAATGAGTCATATTTTTGGCTGGGAATGCGAGAAGACATCAGGAGATTCGTGGACAGATGCAAAATTTGCCAGCATTCGAAGGGAAGAAGACAAAATGTGGGGTTTTATCAACCATTGCCCATACCAGAGAGGCCATGGGATGCAATCAGCATGGATTTTGTATTGGGGTTGCCAAGAACACAAAGAGGTTGTGATTCGTCTTTGTGGTGGTGGATAGATTTTTTGAAATAGCACACTTCATTCCATGTTAGAAGACCAGTGATGCAACTCACATTGCAAATCTGTTTTTCAAAGAAGTCATTCGACTTCATGGGTTTCCAAGGAGTATAGTTTCGGATCGAGACACCAAGTTCATAGGGCATTTTTGGAGGACCTTATGGAAGAAGCTGGGAACTAACTTTTCGTTTAGTTCGGCTTATCATCCTCAGACGGATGGGCAAACAGAAGTGGTGAACATAAGTCTGGGAGATTTGCTGAGAAGCTTGGTGACAGAACACCACAGCCAGTGGGACAACATATTACCATAGGCAGAGTTTGCTTATAACGACTCAGTTAATAGGAGCATAGGGAAGAGTTCGTTTCAGGTTGTCTATGGCATGCAGCCGAGAGGAATTTCTAAGCTGAGGGATTCCGAACAAATTGCGACTAGGAGTGCTAGTGTAGAAGAATTCGTAGAGGCGATGAAGGGACTTCACAGCCAGGTGAAGGAGCGATTGCAGAATTCAAGTCAGGAATATAAGCGCAGAGCAGATCAACATAGGAGACAACTTCAGTTTGAGGTTGGTGATTTGATTCTGGCACATTTGAGGAAGGAAAGGTTCCCGAGAGGAACATGTAATAAACTGAAGATGAAGAAAATCGGGCCATGTAGGATCTTGAAGAAATTTGGGGCGAATGCTTACGAGATTGAATTACTCGATGGGATCTGAATTTCTTTGATATTCAATATCTCATATTTGTACCCATATAGGGCTGGGGAAGCAGGAGCAAGAAATAAGCAACCAACGATCCAGTGGACAAAGCAGATGCCAGCAGCAGAAAATCCGCAGATGGAGTGCATACTGGACAAAAGAGTAAGCAAGAAGACCAGGCGGAAAGAATACTTTGAGTATCTGGTCAAATGGAAGAACCATCCAGTTGAAGATGCCAGCTGGGAGAATGAAACGAAGATCCAAAAGCATGGACAGACCATGCATGAGCTCATGGACAGGAGCCCATGAAAATTTTCAAGCGAGGGAGTATGATGTAGGAGCATCTCCAACATCAAGCGAGCCAACGCGGAAGCGAAAGACAGTTGGACAAGCCAGCACAAATTTTGAATTTCTCTTGGATTTGATGCGCGAACATAAATGTGGCAATTTAATGAAGCACACTTGTATAATGTAAACGAACCTTGAGTGATTTTCTTTCATCCTTAGTAGGTAGAAGGCATTTAAAGTAGTTAATGCAAGCAGGTAGAATTCAATTCTAGATCAGACAGTTTTAGAGAGCAAGAGGGAAACGGGATATAGACACCCTCATTGTGCATTGTAACAAAAGGAAGAATCAGCATTAGTGTATGAAGAGCATAGAGGAGAAGCAGAGAGTTGTGTAAGAACACCCATGTACAGATATTTGGATTAATAGAAAAAGGTTGATTCAAATTCATGGTTTTGTGTTTGTTCTCTGTGTATTGATGTTGAATGATGTGCTCATGAATGTTTGCTTCCTATTATACATTTTCTTTATATGTTGTGTATATGATTTCATGTTTTGAATTTGAAGTCTGAAAGGAAGTAGGAATGAGTTTCAATTGTTTCTCTACCTGAGACAGAGTTCCTGCAAGGAGTGCAGTTGGAGTGTCCGCAAGGAGTGCGTTGACAAAGGACTCAGGTAGTTAATCTTTTGTTCTCGTTCATTCAAAAGTGCAGTTGGGCAAAGGAGTCGTGCAAGGAGCGCGCAGGTTGGGTGAAGTCTCAGGGTTGTGGACCTGAGTGAAGTATTGAGAGACTGTTGCTGCAAGTGTGCGCAAGGTCGAAGGAAATTCAGCACTTGGAAGTGTTTGAAGGTTGCCGCAAGGAGTGTGCGCACAATTCTTATTTAAGACTCGACGCTGAGAGAAAGCTCAGGAGGTATAGGACCTTTGAGTAATCGTCGAAAGAGAAGCACATGAATCTTGTGCCATGGAGTGTTTAGCAGGCGTCGTAAGTTCGCACCGCAGGTGGACAATTTGTGGAGGAACACTTGGTCATTCGTAGAAATCGCCAACGTGGAACGGATGGTCGGAGTTATCTGAGGAGAATTCACGAATCTCCATGAGTCATCGGATCTCACGGAGGAACAGAGGAGTTACAGCGGAAGCATCGAAAGGTTCAAAGCTCAGGAGGGGCATAACCGTAGATCCGAGCCATACGGGCCATTGGATTTACACGCCAATACTTATATCGGGTTTTCATGGGTAGAAGTCCCGTGAATTTGGCAATGAGAGTCACGAAATCACGAAACACGATATCCCGAAAACCAAGAGGATTTGTGTGGGGCCACAGCAGAGTCGGTAGGTGGACAGGTGGCGTGAAGCTGACATGGAGTCAACCTCCGTTGACCATATCAGAGTTTCATGGAGTGAAGTCCCGAACTCACTACATTAGAAATTGCGATATTGCAAACTCCGAAATGCCGATGAGGTGAAGTGGCGTTGAGAAGTCAAACGCGCGAGTGTATCGGAGTTTCGGCATATTGGGATTCGGGAGTTGGCGAGACAAGTTGTTTGACATCGCGAACGTCGAAATCGCGATAGGGAAAATCCCGAAGGGGTAAAGGGAAAGGTAAGCGTTGACTATTTCGGGAGTCGGGGATTCGAGAGTCCAACGCTCGACCACTGACCTCGCGAAGTCGCGAAGTCCGATCTCCCAAGTGTAAAGAGGGGATCCCATGAGAGTTTTTTGTGGGTGCATATTTCCCGATAGGGAAATAGAAGGACCGGTTAGAGTTCTTCGGGCCGTGTGAAAGGAAAGATCCGGTGTGCTGACGCGAACCTTTCGACCTGCAGGTTGTGAAGGGAGCGTGCGGTGGCGTCATTAGGTCCCTAATAACTTGGATGATTTTTGTTTAAGGGTTGATGAGCGGCAACAGAGATCTGAAGAATTCACAGAGATGAGGATGTTGGATCACTTCATTGAACATGAGTAGAAACCATCCGTGGAAAAAGAGGACATGAGGGAGACACAACAACCTTGGTGGAGGAGAACCAAGGAAGAGGTTGATTCCTCCTCTAGCAAACTTGGACATGATGAATGGCCATATGACCCTGAGCTAGAAAAACTCATCGAGGAGTGTGAAGATAAAATCAGTTCAAGTGTACCACTTCTTATGTACATAATGCAAAAGTATAGTGACTCTCCATTGATCGCATTAGGAAATATTGGAGATGCGAGAGATGGCCCAACTGGCCACCCCCCTTCACCTTCAAACTAGACTACAACACGTTGGCTCAGTGTCTCGGTGGGAGGAAATAAAGATGATATAGGTGGGAATCGGTGGCCACCCACCTATCCCACTGGCTCAAAACATGGGTTTCCACACTGATAGTTTTTCTATGGTTTTTCGGGCCCTGAACTTCCGGGGCCGTTTTGAGGCCCTAAACGACGTTTTTTGGGCACGACAGGGCCTAGACAATTGTCGAAGGCATAATTTAGGTCGAACAAAATGTGTACTCCTCCGCTAGAATTTTTTGACAAGGTATCGAGAACCCCAAATGGAGATCGTATGCAAAAGTTATGCCCTCGAGAAGTTGACATATCAACTACCCTAATCGGGGCCCACAAACCTTTTGGCATTTCATCTTCTGGGGTTAGAAATTTGGAGCCTCATTGTAAACATATTCTTCTTGTGAATGATCATATCCATCACATCTCTTCTCAAAGATAAGCTTCCACCATTCTAGCGAGTCATTCACTTTGAAATTTTACAGTTTATGTACAGTTCTCTCATTAATAAAAATTGTGCATTGTTGTATCTCTATGTTTATTGCAATATCTCTATATATTTCATTGTTATATCTCTGCCTTCATTTTGTTCTAAAAATAATCCATATTAGTGGTGTCATAGAAAGCTACTCCTTGTCGTTTCTTATTACATATCCCCGATGAGGTCAGGATATAGAGAGTTGGGCCTCGAGCTAGTTTCACTTGAGGACAACCGCTCTCACCAACCCAAACAAACTCCCATGGCGGAAGAAAAGAGAAACATGGGATAAGACGATCCCATCAAGTTATTTCTCGTGGAAGCCCTCGTGTAATAGAGGAATGATATGTTGGATAATTTTTCGCAAATCCTTCAACGACTACCAACAATAGCAGACATGTCTTTGTCAATCAGTCACTTTGGAGATGCCGCACCATTCAAGGTACAAGTGAATGTATCATACTAATTCACCCCCCCCCCCCCNCAGGATGCACTAAGGGTGTCTCAACTAATTGAATGGAATGGAGTTGGGAAATAATACCCAAATGACCTTTTTTGATAAGCTTTTCCATTCGATGGGAACTGATGATCTCGTGGGAACCTGTTGTGATTCCTTGGAACTGATATTGTTGTCCCTCATGTTGAAATTGCATGGTTAATTCCTTAAAGTCCATGAGAATGGGGCCCAGAGTGTGTAACCATTCAACACCTAAAACAATGTCACAACTGCCCATGTCTATAGAAAACATATGGGATTTTAGGTTATATTGACCAATTTGGAGCCACACATTTTCACAACGTCCTCCACGTTTCATGGACCCTCAATTAGAAATCATGATTTGAAAATTTTAATGGGATGAGTATAACAATTGACTTCTTGGGAAATGTGGTGATAAACAAAATTATGGGTGCTACCACTATCAACAAGAATGATGATAAAAAAGACCCTTGAGTTAGTGTTCATCCATTTCCTCTTAGTTTAATTTCTGTATCTTGAGGGGATTCGCGGGAGGGGTAGGATTGGTGGGTTTAGGGTGAGGAAGAAAAGATGGTTTTCTAGTCTGGGAGGAGACAATCTGTTGGAATTCCTTGGCTTGTTGAGTAGCTTCTAACTAAGTTTGGGGGCGAGCCATGAGAACATGGACAGAAATTTCATCTTTCATACCATTGATAAAGCATTCCTAGAAGAAGGCATCTGACATGTCCTCCATTATAAAATCCAAGTACTCAAAGGATGCAATAAATTCTTCCACTATCCCAAACTGCTTCAACTTGGTCAATCGACCTAAATGATGGGTGTTAGAGTCAAAGCCGTCATAAATCTCTGCAACAAATTGTGTCCAAGCCACACACCCTTGGCATGCATTTCAACGTCATTGCCACCATTGACAACGTTCTGGATCCAAATGTAGGATACCATAACAAAGCTTGGCTAAATCATTAGTAATGCCATGCAAAGAGAAATAATGTTCCATTTGAGTGACTCAACCTGTGGGATCCAAGCCATCAAATTTGTTGACCTCATTTTTGAGAAGGCAAAGGTCTTGAGGGAGGTGGGTGGAATGAGGACCTTGGTAATGGGAAGATTCATTATCTTCCTGATAGGAAGGTTGTTTAGAAGAGTTAGGGTTCAAGGAGTTGCTCATTAATTGGACGAGTGTATCTTTGATGTATTTACATTGTTTCTGGAGGGCCTGAACAGAGGAATTGAGCCTGCCAATGTTGGAATTGATAGTCTTGATGTCCTCCTTATTCTGGATATTGTCGACAATCAAGGTATTGCGTTCTCGAGTGCAGGTGGTGGCCATTTGGGAAAATGAAAAAATAGGCAGACGGGTCCACACTAAAAAGATTACAGGTGAGGAATATCACTACAGATGGGGAAAAGACAGGAGTCCAAAGGGATATGTGGAAAATAAAGGTGTCAAGAAGGGTGGGTGGGACCATAGAGAAAAATGGTGACATGTGATAGGTATCACGCCGATCAGGGTGAAAAGGGAAATCCAATGGGATATGCCCCAAATAAGGGTGTCGGGAAAGGGGTTTGGGTCCATGAAAAAAAAATTGTCTTAAAACTGATAGGTACCAGAGTAATCAAGGAAAAGAGAGGAATCCAATGGGATAGGTCCCAAATAAGGGTGTCATTGAGACTGCTATACTTTTTTTCTCCTTTGGAGTTATACCCCAATCTAAATAATACTACAATGATGAAATACCCAAATTCTTAACATGAAGAAATATGTAGTAATTTCGCAACCCAAATGCAGGAGGCAAGGTTGCCAAACAATATATCTTTATGTTCCTTTTCTGTTTTGTTTTCATCCCAAGGGTTAGGGTGTTAAGGGTTTCTATAGACAAAGGTTTTCCCTATGTTATAGCTCTCTGATATATGTGCGAGGTCAAACAGTAGTACTCATCCCAATATCTCAAGACACCAACTAAGGAGGCTAGATTGTAGCCTTAGTTGTACTACCCGTTTACCTAAGTAATAAAGAGTGTATTCCCAAGTGTTGTTCTCGGTGGCACTATAGCAGTTAGCCGACCGATCGATTTATCTATGGATGGATTCTAGAGATATAGGCCAATCTGTATACAGGTTCTATCTAATGTTCTACCACACGAAGGGGTACCAACAGGGGTTACAAGGGTGGCCAACAATGTGTGCTTAAGAACCACTTGTAGTTCATGCGTGTATGCTTCCCTGAGCGCAAATTTATGCATTGAATGACAGATATCTGTAGTTTTAAGACGCTAGAACACGTCTCTACCATGGAAAATAAAACCCACAATTCCTGCCAAGGAAAGTGATATGATATCGCTTGTAAGGTATCATATGTAATATAATATGCAAAAATAGGAATATTCAATAGATATCAATGAAACAACGGAATATTGAGAAGAGCAACATTAAAAATGATACCTTTATTTAAGAAAACAATGTTCACTTGCCTCTTTGAGGGTGAAACCTCTAGGAGAGAAGAGCTCTTTTACAATAATTCTCAAGAAAAAACTTATCATGCCTCCTACTCTTATTATACTAATTCTATCTTCTAAAGAGCCTTCTAGCGGAAGATCTTTCTAGAAGCGGAAGCTTCTATTAGGTATTCTTACATTGACTTGTTCCCATTTATTAAATAGTCATTATAAACTAATGTCAACCTTTATTACATCGAAAATATATTATTATACATATGTGAGCGATTAGGGAGGTTAGGTCCCTAACAACTTGGTTGATTTTTGTTTGAGGGTTGATGAGTGGCAACAAAGATCAGAGGAATTCACAGAGATGAGGATGTCAAAGCAGTTCGTTGAACATGAGTAGAAACCATCCGTGGACCAAAAGGATGTGAGGGAGACACAACAACCTTAGTGAAGGAGAACCAAGGAAGAGGTTGATTCCTCCTCTAGAAAACTTGGACATGATGAATGGCCATATGACCTTGAGCTAAAATAACTCATGGAGGAGTGCAAAGGTAAAATTGGTTCAAGTGTACCACTTCTTATGTACATAATGAAAAAGTACAATGACTCTTCGTCGATCGCATTAGAACAGATAAAAGATGCGAGAGATGGCCCAACTAGCCATCCCCCTTCACCTTCAAACTAGACTGCAACGCATTGGCTCAGTGTCTCGGTGGGAGGCAATAAGGCTGATCCATATGGGAATCGGTGGCCACCCACCTATCCCACTGGCTCAAAACATGGGTTTCCACATTGGCAGTTTTTCTACAGTTTTTTGGGTCCTGAACTTCTGGGGCCATTTTGATCCAGGTGGATATCAATGGCCACCCACCTTTTCCAACTTGCTCAAAACAAGTTTCTAGCAATTTTGGCAATTTACTATTTTTAGTAGTTTTTAACTTTCGGGGCCATTTTGAGAGCCTAAATGAAGGTTTTTAGGGATATATCTTCTCAATGATATCCAAAGGCTCTAATTGAGCCCCAAAAATGAATCTCCTCGATGATAAATTTCCAATGAGCCATCGTGCACCCCAAACAAAGATCGTACGCCAAAGTTACACCCCTAGGAAGTTGATACACCAAACTACCCAAAATGGGGTCCACAAAACTGTTGGATTTTCATCTTTCGGGGTTAGGGTTTTGGATTTTCTTTATGATAAAAAGGCCTTTGAAGCCTCATTGTAATATCATCTTCTCATGGATGCGAGTAGCCGTCACATCTCTTCTCATAGATAAGTTGCCACCATTCTAGCGAGTCTTTCACTTTGTATTTTTACAGTCTTTGTACATTTTCACTCATTAATAGAAAATTGTGTATTATTGTATCTCTATGTTTATGGTTGCATCTCTGATACATTTATGTTATATTATTGGATATCTGAGATATCTCTGTACATTTATTTATTATATCTCCGCTCTCATTTCGTGCCAAAAATAATTTGGATCACATTTTGAGGCTCTCAACGACGTTATTTGGACACGTCAATGCCCACATGATTGGCGAAGGCATATTTTAGGCTGAACGGAATGTGTACTTCTGAACTATACCTTTCTGATGATGTAAAAATCACCCCAAATAGAAATCGTATTCAAAATTTATGCCCTCGAGAAGTTGAGGTATCAACTACCCCAATCGTGGTCCACAAACCTTTTGGTGTTTCATCTTCCAGGGTTAGGGTTTTGTATTTTATTTATGTTAAAAAGGAATTTGGAACCTCATTTTAAAAATATTCTTCTTGCAAATGAGCATAGCCGTCACATCTCTTCTCAGAGATAATTTTCCACCATTCTAGTGAGTCATTCACTCTGTAATTTTACAGTTTCTTTATAGTTCTCTCATCAATAAAAATTGTGCATTATTGTATAGTTGTGTTTATTGGAATATCTCTGTATATTTCATTGTTATATCTCCAGCTTCATTTTGTTCTAAAAATAATCTAGATTAGTGGTGTCAGAGCAGGATGCTCCTTATTGTTTCTTAGTGCATATCCTCGATGAGGTCAGGATATAGAGAGTTGGACCTTAAGCTAGTTTCTCTTAAGGACAACTGCTCTCACCAACCCAAGCGACCTCCCATGGCGGAAGAAAAGAGAGACGTGGGAGTAGAAGATCCCATCAAGTTGTTTCTCATGGAGCCCTCATGCAAGAGAGGAATGAGATGTTGGAGAATTTTTCCCAAATCCTTCAACGACTGCCTACAATAGCAGATGATTCTTCGTCAAGCAGTCACTTTGGAGACGCTGCCCCATTCAGGGTACAAGTTAATTTTGATATTTCCATATTTGAAGGTCATATTGATCCGAATTGTTTGGAAAAGTGGTTGAATTTGTTAGAAGGTTATTTCTCTGTTCGCAATTTTTATGACAGAGAAAAGACCACATTTGCATTCCTTTAGGCTCTCCCTCATGTCAAACATTGGTGGGAAACTTACTAGGAGAAAAATTCCACATAGGAGTCTGAAATATTTGGGGTCGATCCTAGTTGGGATTTTTTTATGGATGCGCTCAAGGAGAAATATTTCCCTGTGGGAAACTATGATGACCAATACATGAGATGGACCACGCTGCATCAAGAGAGGGGCCAAACAGTGTCGGAGTTCACAAATACTTTTCATACCTTGCGCACCAAGCTGGGTATCAAAGACTCCGAGCAACATCTGGTTCTAAAATACCACATGGCTCTACACAGGTACATCCAAACCAAAACAGAGTTTATAGATATCTCATCACTGGGAGCCACTTATCAATATGTTGTCAAAATCGCGCATAAATTTAAGCAACAAAACAAGTGGGAATTTGGGTCTGCAAATCCACAACAACCAAAGTATGGTAAAGGCATTCCTAACTCATAGAATAGTCAACCTCAAGACAACCAGTCAAAGCCACAAGAAAAGAAGGATACTAGGAAGTGGTGTGACTTCCACAAAAGCCCTTCACACAACACTGATGAATGTCGCTCAAAACAGTCATTGGTGGCCAAACTCAAAGAAACGGAGTTGAGCCCCGAATCGGACTCTGATTCAGACAATAATAAAAAGAGGCAAATAATTGATGTAGAAACCATTGCTATTGTCATGACCACAACAATCCAACCAAAAGAAACAAAGGATCCTGAGGAGGGTGAGCACCTCTTCCATTCGCAGATGTGGGTGAAGGGGACCCTACTACATTTTATTGTTGATAGTGGAAGCCAGAAGAACCTCATCTCAGTAGAGGTCGTCAAGCAATTGGATTGGTCAAAAACAACACATTTGTAGCCAAACAACATTGGGTGGCTTCTCCATGGTCGAGATCTTCGTGTCAGCCAACAATGTTGCTTGTCCTATGGCATCAATCCCTTCAAGGATGAGGTATTGTGTGATGTTGCCCCACTGAAAGTCTGTGATGTTCTTTTAGGTAAGCCATATATGTCGAAGCGTCATGTTTTTTATGAGTCTCAACCATGTAGCATCATTGTTACTCTGGGGGGTCAGTTTTACAAGATACCAGAGGTAGTTATGACTAATGTCCCGACAAAATAGGGCCACAAAGTCATCTTTCACACCGCAAAGTTTAGCCTCTTCACATTTCGATCAGAAGGTGAACAGAAGGACATTGCAACCACTGCATCCTTGGCTCGAGACCTTTATGTCTAGCATAAGCAGATCGACAAGATTGTAGTAGAGTACAAAGACATTCCGGCTTCACCTATAAGGGTGCCTCCACACTATCCAGTCAAGAAAAATTATAATAGAGCCCTTCATATTCTTCATGTTGCATCTTCACCAACAATGTCCTCCCATTCTCAAGAAGATCATGCAGCTAGATTGGTTGAATGGGTCCAACCCCTCCAACATCTCGGGTTCATAACATCCTTCAACAAGCTAAGCGTGACAACTTCTTCAGCAAGGCAAACACTTCACCAAAGTTCAGATTCAACAAAAGCTTCCCATCTTCCACGGGCACTTGATGCAATGGGGACCATTTCTTCCTAAGGGGGGAAGAATAATCTAGGTGGTAATCGATGGCCACCCACCTATCCCACTGGCTCAAAACATGGGTTTCCACATCGGTAGTTTTTCTACGGTTTTTTGGGTCCTAAACTTCTAGGGTTGTTTTGAGACCCTAAACAACATTTTTTGGGCACAAGAACTCCTAGACAATAGCTGAAGACATGGATTTGGTTGAGCGGAATGTGTACTCCTCAACTAGAACTTTCTGACGAGGTATTGAGTGCCTAAAGAGAGATCGTATGAAAGATTTACGCCTCGGGAAGTTGAGGTATCAACTACCCCAATCGAGGCCCGCAAATCTTTTGGCGCTTCATCTTTCGGGGTTGGGGTTTTGGATTTTCTTTATGTTAAAAAGGCATTCAAAGCTTCATTGTAAACATCTTCTTCTTGTGAATGAGCATAGCCATCACATCTCTTCTCAGAGATAAACTGCCACCATTCTAGCGAGTCATTCACTCTGTAATTTTACAATTTCTGTACAGTTCTCTAATTAATAAAAAATGTGCATCATTGTATCTTTGTGTTTATTGCAATATCTTTGTATATTTCATTGTATATATCCGCCTTCATTTCATTCTCAAAATAACTTGGATCAGAGGCCAATGGAGCACCTTGAGGAGGTACCTTGGTAAAATCTGTTGAAAATGTAGTGGATGACTTAACAGGTTGGAGGAAACGAGGAATTGTGGATGTGACGAGTTTGCAGACAAAAAATGATGTTTGAACGTGAAGATGTGAGTTCTTAAAACAAAGGTGTGACGATTGGATTAGCTACCCAATCAACTGAAGTCACAAGGGGATCCAATGCACAGAAGAATGAAGTCACAAGGGGATCCAACCCACAGAAATAACCACATCTAACCTTTTAATAAATATTCATATTCTATCTAAATACATAAAGTCCTCCAATATCTAAATAACATAACCATAAAACTCACTTAAAAATTCCTTTCTCCAACTTGAGAGTATGCTAATTACTTCTAAGTAATTTTAATACTAAAAGATCCTCAAATATTTAAATAACATGAGCATTGAAGCTCACTTCAAAAACTCCTTTCCCCAACTTAGAGTATGCTCATTACTTCTATGTAATTTTAACTTGTCTCAAACTGTTCTTCACGAGATCATCTATATATATGGATAACCCATCACTGTGAACCGTCATACCATGTACTTCACACATTTCCGATTACGGGAGGTTAAGGGATAATGCAGTGAACTACTACAGCCAATTCGTATTTCCCTCGTCCAGCTTCGGCTCACACTGCCTGCTGTGCAACAAAGAGGAGATGAATATGTTGTTGATGCAGAGAAATTAGTGTGAACAATGGCGGTGTTAGGGTAGGCCTCTTCTCCCTCGCCTTGTGACGGATATGTCGTTACTTTTCCTACAATCTTATTCATGCCTATCCCCTACTCCATCTCCCAATCAAACTTCCTTCCATCACACACAGATGCTTTCTTATCATCCTTGTTTTTATTTGTATTGCCCTCTTCCTCTTCCTCTTCCCACCTCCATTGTCGTTGCAGCAGTTAAACAGCAGCCTAGGAATAAAGTAAAGAAAACCAGAGACGTTTCGGCATGTGTCAACCAAAACCAATTCACACAAACAGATATACAAAAGCAGAAATCGAGCAATGCTTCCATGTGGAAGGAGACGATAAAACATCATGTAAAAAACGGCCTCTGGGGAAAAGCACTTAGGATGTATTATCAAATGCAAACCGTAGGCATAGATCCTGACAGGTTGGTATTTATTTCTGTAATCAAAGCATGCGGCAACCTATCAGATCTCCAAGCGGGCATGAAGATTCACGAAGATATCATCGCAAGGGGATTTGAGTCGGATGTTTTCGTGGGCACTGCGCTGGCGTCAATGTATGCCAAGTGCGGGAGTTTAGAGAATGCACGCCAAGTATTTGAAAGAATGCCGGAACAAAATGTCGTGTCATGGACTGCAATAATTGCTGGTTATTCCCAGAATGCTAACCCGCTTGAAGCTTTGGCATTATTCAAAGAAATGCAAGTCCAAGGTGTAAAACCCAACTCAGTCACCATAGTTAGTGTTCTGCCTGCGTGCGCTCATTTATTAGCTCTGGAGCAAGGTAAGCAGATCCACTGTTATGCAACAAAAAATGGATTTGACTCCGATGTTGCTCTGTTCAATGGGCTTGTAAACTTGTATGCCAAATGTGGGAATGTTAGCATTGCCCACAATCTGTTCGTAAGAATGCCTGAACGAGATCTCGTGTCATGGACTGCAATAATTGCTGCATATTCCCAAAATGGCCACCCCTATGAAGCATTGACATTCTTCAATGAAATGCAAACCCAGGAAATAAAACCTGATTCAGTTGCCATAGTCAGTGTTTTTCCTGCATGTATCCATTTACTGGCTCTGGAACTAGGTAAGCAGATACATGGTTATGCAATAAGAAGTGGATTTGACTCTGATGTTGTGATCAATGGACTTGTGACCATGTATGCTAAATGTGGGACTGTTAACATTGCCCACAAACTGTTTGAAAGAATGCCTAAACGAGATCTTGTGTCATGGACTGCAATAATTGCTGCTTATTTCCAGAATGGCCACCCCCATGAAGCCTTGGCATTATTCAATGAAATGCAAGTCCAGGGAATAAAACCTGACTCCATCGCCATAGTTAGTGTTTTACCTGCATGTACCCATTTATTGGCCCTGGAACAAGGTAAGCAGATCCATGGTTATGCAATCAGAAGTGGATTTGAATCTGATGTTGTTCTAGTGAATGGACTTGTAAACATGTATGCCAAATGTGGGAATGTTAACATTGCCCATAAATTGTTTGAAAGAATGCCAGAACGAAATGTTGCATCGTGGAATGCAATGATATTGGCATATGGAATTCATGGACATGGTGAGGATGCTCTTGCTCTTTTTTCCCAAATGCAACAGATAGGCACAAAGCCAGATTATATTACCTTCACTGCCATTTTGACTGCCTGCTCTCATGCAGGGTTAGTCGACCAGGGTTGGCATTACTTTAAGTGCATGAAGTCAGATTATGGCCTTGCACCTGAGGTGGAGCATTATGCATGCTTGGTTGACCTTCTTGGGCGTGCAGGGCATCTAGATGAAGCGCATGACATCATCAATAAGATGCCATTAGAGCCCAGCGCAGATGTGTGGGGAGCCTTGCTTGGGGCCTGCAGAATTCACGGCAATATTGAGCTTGGAGAACAAGCAGCAAAACACCTTTTTGAATTAGAACCAAACAACGCTGGAAATTATGTACTGTTGTCAAACATCTATGCTGAGGCAAGCAGATGGGAAGATGTAGTAAAGTTGAGGACAATGAGGAAAGAGAGGGGAGTACAGAAGAAACCAGGATGCAGTTTTGTGGAGGTAGATAGAGAGGTTCATACATTCCTGGTGGGAGACAGAACCCATCCTCAATCTGAAAAAATTTATGCAATGTTGGAAACCTTGTATGAGCAAATGAAGAAGGCAGGTTATGTGCCTAACACAAATCTTGTGTTGCATGATGTGGAGGAGGAGGCAAAGGAAAATATTCTATGCAGTCATAGTGAAAAGCTAGCCATTAGTTTTGGGATCATCAATACAAGCCCACGAACCCCCATCCGTATCATGAAGAACCTTCGGGTGTGTAGTGACTGCCACGATGCCACTAAATTCATCTCCAAGATTGTTAAGCGAGAAATTACTGTGAGAGATGCAAACCGATTCCACTATTTTAAGAATGGATTGTGTTCTTGTGGAGATTATTGGTGATGTTAGTTGAACCAGGCAATGAATATGTTTATGCTTTCAAACTAATATGTTGCAAACTATTCCTATTTTAGGTAGAGTATAATATATGCACAAAGAAAGGCATGCTATACCTAAATTGAGCGAGTTTTTTTTATATAGTGATAAGCTCAAGCCATAAACAATGTCTATAAACAAACACAGTAAGGAGTTGTGTCAAATAATTGACATAATATAGTATTTTTTGGAAGTAAATTCAAAGATACATATGTACACTGGCCTGATCTTCGTGTGTTGGAAGCTTTTATGAATCTACTGGAAAACTGTATAACAAAAAGTTGTATATAAGCAATTAGATGTTGGGATTACAAGTATGCAATATAGTTATTTCATAGTCAATGCTAAAATTACTCTAATGGCAATGAAATCAAAGGGTCATAAGTGAAATAGAAAATGAACATACATGACTATGAGAAGATAGAAGAGACAATCCATATGGTGTTTTATAATATTAAATTATTGTGTATATGATATTTATTTATATGATGCCTTGTCTATGTTTTTAAAAGCTCTTTCTAAATTTTTTTAATAGATTTTGGAATTTTTTTAATAGAGTTTGGAATGGTATTTGATTTATAGGATTCTTTGTTAAAAAGTAAAATTTTATGTGCCAAATTGATTGTTAAACCTCTTTGCTTTTAATTTGTCATTTGGTTGTTATGGCATAGTAGTTATAAGCAACACATAGCATGCTCTTTTATAATTTTAAAAGTAGATTATCATTTTATTGTTTTTATAACCAAAACTTGGTATTTTCAAGTATTTGATATCAATGTTGATGGTGTTTGTTTATTAAAATTACTTTGCTAAAAGGCGACTTTGATAGCAAAATTATCTCTTTGGCACTGTATCTAGCCTAATTAGACATTTGACTATGCAATTGTTGAGCAATAAGATGTTCAAAAATTGAAGAAAATGGTTGTAAAAGAATGAGCAATGCATTGGACTTTCAAACAGAGGATGCAAACATGATTTCTTCTTGGTTGAGTAGTGATACTTCAGAGGGGCAAACTCTCTAGTTGATTGTAGTTCAAGTGGTAGAGAATGTGAGAAATATAGATGTCGAAAAAGATGGATGCAGAGAGATAGTTTTTCAACAAAGCATGAGAAACTTAAGAAAGTCGAAGAGGATAATGATCCAACTCTTAGAGCTTCTAGAATGGATTATTTATTTATTTATTTATTTATTTTATGTCTGGAGGAATCAACAACTAGTTGGGCACATGTTCGCGTTACACGTGGCCGTGTTATCCAACTGCTACCACTATAACCTCCAGGTGTGCCCACGAGGCCCCATACGCGGCACACATTGTAAGTCGGGGGGAGTTGAACTCGAAATCTCATGGAACTTCATTTTCACGACACTTGCCAATTGAGCTGCCCCCCCGGGGGCCTTCTAGAATGGATTTTACTAAAAGTCCTAGAGGCAATTTTTGAAAATTCGAAAGGATAGAGTGACAAGTTTTGAAGATTTGGAATAATGCACTAGCAATATGGCAATACTACTAAACACAAAAAAAAATAATACACTCTCTATCATTTTTGTTAAAGAGAAAATCCACATGAAAGGATACATGGGTGAAAAAGCGTTTAAAGGTAAGAGCAAATGATGGGACTAACATATCATTGATAAAAGATGAGAGGCAAATTATAAGGAGCCTCTTTCTAACTAGTGGTAAATCTTGTAATCACAGTGAAGATTCTTCTAATTGTAATGGAATAAAAGGGCCATTATTAGTGACTTCTTTAGGGCAACTATTTGTCAATTGGAAATTATTTCTAATTACTTTTATGAAGTGAGGGGAGGTGGAGGGATGTTTGTAACGATGATTCTTTTATTATTTCTTCTAATGTTTCCTAACATATTGTTGGTTGTTTTCTACTTGTTGGGGGGTTAAATACCCAGGGTCCATTAAACTTTACCAATAAAACCCCAAGGCGTCGACATATTTAATTCGGATCAAAGGTCTCATTAAGTTTTACCAATAAAACTCCAAGGCGTCGACATATTTAATTCGGATCGAAGGTCTCAACTGAGACACCATGAAAATCACAAAGACCATTAGTCTTGTGCGGAATGTGAAGGGACAACACATACAAGAAACCTCTCAGAAATACACCATTTATTCCTTCATAGCCGAGTAACAGATTATTATGCATAAGAAAGTAAACAAACCTACATTCAAACCATAACACATAAAATGTAGAGAAAAAGGCCTTCATATTGTATTCATTAACTTCAACTTCATTCAAATACAAATTCATAACAGAAGTCCGTCATGTGCTCTAGTTTCTCTACTTTTCATTCATACCCATTTTCTAGCTCTATTACAGACTCGTACAAAACTGTGACTAAAACTGGACTTGGAACTCTCACTTTGTTCTAGCTTACTTTTCCCTTACAATCATGAACTCTCCACTCGATTACTTTGCTACACTACTCCACTATCTCTTACATGTCTACATGCATCCCCCATATCTTTCACGGAGCACGGCAATTCTAACTAGTTTTCGAGTTCATCCATAACCTTGCCCATGATCATCCACGTTGTTACAAAATCAGTTACACAGATTCACGACTATATGCTTGGATCTGGTTTGCATGCGGTCTCTTCCTGATTTCTGGCGCACAGTACAAAAATGGGTTTACGTGCACAGTATTCCTTTCACTAGTGCAAATGCTAAACCTTGGCACTGTGTAGTGTATCTTCATGGGTGCACACTTAATGTTTGTTTTTCGGTGCACTTGCATCTTCTGCAAAATCTTGGATGCCAACAACCCCCCAACATTATTAGTTGGCTCGTCCTCAAGCCAATGACATATTTTATAGCTTGACAGAGGAGGTTGAAGACATTGTTGTCATTAGTTCCTGGTTGAATGCCTAAAAGTGACTGTCAACCTTGTCAAAAGTTTCTTGAAGTTGGTGCGTCAATTGGCTTACCTCCTTGGCATTGGTCATTGTAACTGCTAGGGAGTGGAGGTTGATCTGCTCCATCTTTGTTAGCATTGGAGTTGCCATTGAGTGTGTCACGTCCAGTTGATTGTAATATATCTGGGCTTTGTCTGTTGCGTCTAGTGTGATGTCGAAGATGGTTTGTTGTTTAATGTGGGCTACTATAATCTCCCGAAGTTTGTTGGCCATCGATGTCATGGTTGTTTTTCATTCAACAAGAGGTAAGGATGAAAATTATTTTTGTTGTTGCATGACCTATGCTTCAATTGTCTGGATCCGCGCGTCAATGGCACAAACTTCGAGGAAATTCTGGAGGTGAGTCAAGAGTGTGAAACTGTACTAGACCAATCCTGCTAAGTCTGTGATACATGTTTGCCCATTTTTCAATGCTTCTTTGACCACTGCTATTTTTTGTTGCAACTCTTTATTTTCTGGTGTAGGTCACTTGAGCTTTTTCTGAAGCTTGATATTTTGAGTCTCCAAGAATTGGACTTGCCCCTTCACCGCACAAAGCTTGTGAGGTGCATTCTCCGTTGTACTGGGTAAATGCGCATAAATTTCATCAACTGCGTTGATGACTTCTTTGTGGGAAGTGAGCATCGTTTCATGGTGGGTTTTAATCTCAGCATGCGCAGTGACTTCTGCTGTGTAGAGTGCCTAAAGCTCTTGGTGCGTAGCCTCAACTTCCTGGTGAGCCATCACTTCCTGCTGATGCTTGGTCTGGGTGTCTTTGTGCGCAACAATTTTTTATCATGTTGTTGTTGCAGTTATTCATACCATTGGATGAGTTCTGGATGTCTATCTCTCAACTCCATCATCATGGTGGTCATATAAATATGTAGGTCCTATGAAGGCACCTATGCCAATTCGAGCTTGGCATTGGTCGAGTCAAAAGTAATGGCAACCGATGGATTGAACCGCAATATGTGTCTCTGGTTACTATCACTTGCCTCTGTCATCTGTTAGGCCTAAGATGTCAGAGAAATTGCCAATTGTAGACACAGGTTGTCGAATTTTTTTGTTGCCTCTTTTTGCATTATTTGTTGCATCATCAGGCATGGGTGTGACAATTTTCCCTACTACCTGTGTCGGGATGTTAGTATCTGCCCCTTTATTGCTTCCTTTCTATCTTCTATTGCTCCTAACTTAAGCGGGCTCCATTGTCTGTTGTGCGGACTACGCGGGGACCTCCTTCACGATGGGTGTAGGGTAGACCTTTGGTGAGGGCTTGATGTACGCGCTTGATTTTCAGGCTCCGGGATGGAACCTAGGTTGATCGGTGTTGGCTTTGGTATCATTTGTGTCTTTTTCCGTTTGAGCCCACTGTCCTTGTCAGCCTCCTTCTCTGTCTCAGCGCACGTCCTCTTACCCGTGGATCACTTTCCTTTTCCTTGTGATGTCCCCGCCTGTTGTTGCGCAAGCAATGATGCCTTATCTTTCTGTAGTGTTTTTTCTGCTCTTTTCCTTTCCTCTTGGTCCATGTCTCAAGCTGATCTAGCTCATACTCAAGTGTAGGTTTAAGGTGGTTGGGCCATTCTTGGACACCCTGCTAGATATCTTCTTATGTGATACAAAATGGAAGCATTGCGGATTCTTCCTTTGTGTTTGCAAGTAGGTAAATAAAGACATCATGAAAATTACATTCAGACTAGAGGTAGTTCTCATAACTTTCCATGATACTGTGTGGGATACGCAGCGCTGAATTTTCCACTTGGATGAGTTGGGTGTACCACTTCTGGAAGGATTAGTGATTCACGGCTTGAACTTGTTGGTCCTTAATGTTCTTTAGCATGAGGAATTTGGGTGCAGTGAAGGGCGGTGCATTGACTGCATATCCTCGTGGCCTGGAGGGGGCTTCCACAAGATCATGGAAATCAATAGTATGATCCAAATGTAATGAAATGCTTTACCCAAGTCCTAGACCTCCAAGCAATATTCAAAAAATTCATTTAATAAATATCTCACCCAAGCCATCTAGACTCCCGTGACACATATTTTTGCAGCAACGACGAAATTGATTAGACATTCATCCTTGCAACACTTGCAGAGTAATTTGCAGGGAAGCAACTATGTAGAAAAGAAAACTCTTTAGTCATTGATATCTATAATCACTACCCCACAGGACACCCTACACGTAGCATACTTAGTGTAAATCTCCTCGTGGGATGCATCCTTGGCCTTTATCGCTTTAGTTGGATCTTCTCCCTCCAGTGGAAGGCTTGAAACTCAGTGCATGGTATTCTCGTCAGTTGGGTATTTTTTGTCAAGCCAAAGGAATCCACCATGCCACCGACCAAGAACGAATCTAATGCATGCCCTGACAGGCGGACCTTGACCAAAGTGTGGGGAATCCACCAAGGTTAGTACACTGGATTACTGAAGGGGCTTGGCCCATTTTTGGGTGACCACCTTTTGTTTCCCATCCACCCCCTGAATTATTTTGCATACTAGTCAAAATTCAACTCAAGGAATTGTACCTAGTCCCAGGCATCGTAGTCGGCATACCGTAGCAGGGCAACATTTCCCAACCGAGGGCCTGTGAAACTTACATTGGTGGGTATTATAGGTTCGGGCACTTGTTGTTCCTTGGTGACCTTAGCTTTTTGTCGAGCATGGGGTTTACTAGGGGATGTCATTCTCTTCTACCACTGGTTAACACCTTTGGATTCCTACACTATTACTTGTCGGTTGGGATCTTTGTGCTAGGATGACTATGGTAGCTGAGTACACGACTTGATTCACTTGAACTGTTGGCACTCTATCACTTGATTATTCTCCACTCGGCTTAGCACTATTTTCTTTTTTTTGCTGGGTGAAAATGATGAATTGAAATATGGTTATGGGACATCAAATATTCCAAGGGTGATGTGCTCTCGATGATAGTGTTTGTCAAGATTTCATAATGGTTGTTTGTTAGTGGCATGCACTATCATAACTATCATGTGTCGTAAGGACTTTATTTCCATAATTGTTTGCATTTCCCTAGGTTGTCGTCACCTATCCTATATCTAAATAACCACCTTATTGTTGTCGTATCCACTTGTTTCTTGTTAGTCGATTGTCAAATTCTATTGTTCCATCCTTTTGATTTTATTTTGGAATTTAAACTTTAATCTTTTCCCAAATGTGCAAATAATTGGGTATGACTTATCATGTCCCGCCTTATTATGATGACTTGTCTATGCCTCCTATTTATTACTTCGATAACAACTATTCTACCTAGGCCCTAAGTTTTATTCTACTAGGGTGCCACATTTGTTTCATGTGCGCCCCTACACTGCTCCAGGTATGTCATCCCATTGCATTTGACCTCAGTGGGCCACAATGCTTCTTTACTCGAATCTCATCTCTACGTCCTTGCCATGGTGGTTCATCCGTTCTTATTAGTGGTACCATGTTAAATGGATTACTACAAAACCCTTATATCGGTTCCAACTCTAGCTAGAGTTGTCCTAGTCAAAGGCACCCGATGGGTGGGAGTACTTTTCAATGCAGCGTGTTTGCAGGTCTTATGAATTTGTTGTGTGGTAGAACTTAGCTTAGCTATCCATTTCCTTTCGTAGGGACGCATGCCAATTTTCACATACAATCTTATGTGACTAATTTTTAGATCTGAAAATTACTTCCTAGTGAGCTAACAGTAAACCCAGTTGTTTTCACTAAAAAAATTTACTCTGAAATTTATTGGCTGAAAATATATATAGTGGAAACAACAAGATCATAGATGAATCATCAATACACATGAGACACAAATTTTATGTTATGTAACTTTCTTAATTTCAAAAATTCCGAGGGCAAAACCAACCCTCCCAGCCAATACAAATCTTCCAAAAATATGAGGACAACCTTGTCCTCCAATAACCAGAAAAATCAGAAAAACCAAACCTCAACAAATCCCTAGAAATTTCCTTTTCCCACAAATCTACTGCAGACCACATGTATGGCATGTTGACGTCACTTGTACTACTGCTGACATCATCTTGTATAGACTTGCCCCTTCCTAGAAACATTTGTACGGATGTATGTGATTCACCTTACTGCAACCTATGTACATATGTGACTGTGCCCACTGTAACCCGTGTACGTACGTGATTTTTCCCACTGCAACCCGCGTACGTACGCAACTGTACCCATTGCAATTTGCATACATATGCGACTATCCCCACTGCAACCTGTGTACATGCACGAAAACTTGTATGAATACTTTTGTACAATTGACTCCAATCGTAAAATTTCTTCTTCCGTGGTTGTCTCTCTCTCTTAGGCCATATTTGCCAAAGTTACAGACATTCCTTTGTTGAAATCGCCAAGACTCCTAGCACAAGTTCTCACTCACTTATGCTAAGTCTATCATGTCACTGTGATCAAATGTCACACTGACCTATCTTCTTTATATACAAGTCCATTGAGTAAGTTTAGTAGCCCTTCCTAAACTCGACAATTAATTAGAATATTTTATTCTCCTTTTGTGGGTGTGGAACCCCATCACAATCCCACAAAGCCCATCAACTTGTCCATAAGGCCCTAGCCTCATTCCAAGCACGATTTCATTGAAATGAAAGGCTAAATTGGTTCCAACGAAGATTCCCACATGCCTGACACCACGATCTCTTGTGGGAATACCTCTCAAAGCTACAACAAACAACAATATGTTCTTAGGATTTACCATAGGCAAAAATATTTCCTTGATCGACTCCACCACCTGCACCCATTCTCGTAGATGTTCACAATGCACTTCCTGCCAATGTGCAGGTATTCCTTCTACCATTAGTTCTAGGGAATGTATTCTATGGATTGGTGGAATATTTTGCATTCGTGGGAGGAATGTATCCACTGAGTTTGTTCCATCAAACTAGGGTAGGGTGTAGGTTCGTGATCTGATCTTGCACATTGTTTTTGTAATTCGTGCACCTCTCCTAGTAGATCATGTTGAAGTTTTACTTATACATCTAACAATTACAGTGATTCTTTAATATTACAATCATTTAGCACATTAGTTGCATAAATAAGATCATTGAAAGAGAGACAACCAAAAAAACAATAGATACACACAGATTATCCTGGGAAACCCTCATGGGGAAGAAAAACACAACCAAAATTCCTCAATATAGATAGACCAAAGACCGAACAAAATATCCTCCTCTACTCCTTCACCAGGAAGAGTAGCTCACCACTTAACCAAGAAATACCAAGAGATAGACCAAAAACCCTCATTGACGTCACCCCTAGTTGCAGTAGGTTATCCTCCAAGACTTGCGCACTGCAGAGCTGAGTGTGTGTGTGTATCCAAATGAGGAACTGGCCTCTCTTATAAATAGTGGTCTGGCCATCCTATAATTAGTTCTGGTTTGACCTATCACTTTACCCTCTTAATTTACATTTAATTGTCAAGGCACAATAGGGGACGAATTTTTCTAAGGCACAATAGGGCCTAATTAAATATAATATAATAATATTATTCAACTCTCTCTCAGGTAGAATATTCTTCGAAGTTACAATATTTCAACACTCCCCCTTAACAAGAAGGGTATTCTACTAACAACATTAATAACAATTGACTGGACTCAATACATCATCAAGAGGAGGAGACATTGTCATCAACATCTTGAACATTGTATGTCATATCTATAGGTCATTGGAAGATTTTTCTCATCATCAACATCAGTAGAAATTTAACATCATCATCATCTGCAACGCGGAGTTGGAGTAACATCATCATCATCAACATCATGAAGTTGGAACATCAACATAAACAACACAAAGCTGGAATAACATCATCATCAACAACATCATGAAGCTAGAACATCAACATCTATATGTGGCAACGGAATGAGGCAGGTGCATTAACAACAACATCTAGGGTACTCTAATAGAACGTCCTTATCGGAACTTCGGGATCTTCCTAGGAATCATAAGATTCCCTAGGATATAGAATCCTAGCTGAGCTACCACTACTGACAACAGCTGGCATATACATGTGTAGGTACTCTGATAGACTGTCCTTACCGGACCTTCGGGATCTTCCCAAGGATGATCAGTCCCCTAGGATATAAAATCATAAATAAGCTACCTGTTGTTGGTCAGGATACCATGCTATCATAATCATCACTCCCCCTTTCGAGGGGGGTCCTTTAAGACTACACCAATCTTGTCTCAGAAGTACTCAAACTTCACATGAGACATAGGCTTTAGTCAACACATTTGCAACTTGTTCATCTGTGCCAACATATTGAAGCTTTACAACTCCATTTTGCACCATGTCACGAATGTAGTGACACCGGATCTCTATGTGCTTTGTCTTATCATGGAACACTGGGTTCTCTGTCATCTTTATGAAACTATGGTTATCACATAGAATCATGGTAGCTTCCATTTCCATATTGAATAGACCTGTCAACAACTTCTGAATCCATATGTCTTCACAACTTGTAGAGCATGCTGCAATGTACTCCACTTCTGCTTTAATGAGAGAAATACTGGATTGCTTCCTGCTTTGCCAAGAAGTCATGGCTGACCCCAAACTGAAACAACATCCTGAAGTTATTTTTCTATCAGAAGCATTTCCAACCCAATTTGAATCAGTATATCCATACAATCTAAAGTTGTGATCTCCAGTATAACAGACACCATAATTCAACATACCCTTAAGTTATCTCATCACATGCTTTGCAGCTACAAGGTGAACACATCTAGACTTCACCAGATACTGACTCAAGGTGTTCACAAGAAAGAATATATATGGTTTAGTATTCGTCAGATACATCAACGAACCAATAATATGTCTGTATAAAGTAACATCGACTAACACTGATGAAGTATCAACCAGGAGCTTCAAATTCGTCTCCATGGGTGTGGCCATGGATTTGCATTCCAACATGTCAAACTTCTTTAGTATTTTAACTGCATACTTTCCTTGGTTAAGGAAGATCTTCTTTGGGCTCTGCCAAACTTCAAGACCTAAGAAATAATGCGTTGGGCCTAGGTCTTTCATCTCAAATTCTGCAGTGAGCTTCCTTTTCCAATCTGTGATGAGATTTTCTTCTCCTATAAAAAATAAGCCATCCACATATGGTAGAAATACAACTGACTCATCATTCATAACCTTGAAGTAAAGATCATAATCAACTTTACTCTTGGTAAAACCCAAGCTCGTTAGAAAACCATCAATCCTACCATACCAAGCTCTTGGAGATTGCTTCAACTTGCAGACATGAGTCTTCATGTCACGTACTTTGAAACCAAATTTTCACATCACATTGTACCAAGTTGGTACACTTTCTCAACTACAACTTAATTTGCACAATCATGTGCTAGCTCTATGTGCTTTCTACAAAGAACTATCTGTCTCACTACCTGAGAGTATGTCCTCTTCTCTTTCTACAACTATTCCTTTGGGACTGGGACTCTCCACCTGCAGTTGCTATTTCTGAAGCTGAGAATGACTACTCTATTCTCATTATAGTTGTTGAACTCTAAGAGTAGCTCCTCTATTCTATCATGGCAACAGTCTCATCTGAAACTGAGAGTGGTTAATACTGAAGGTGGATTTTCTTCTTTCATGGAGGTAACTCAATCTCAAATACAAGGACAAATCCCTCTGAATCTCATACTGTATCGAAAGCATGGTTGTTCTGACTATTGTCACGAACACTGGAACTATTTCTTCAATTACTTGAGCAAGTGTCTCGTCATAGTCTTCTCCCTCTTGCTAGGAGAATCCTCTACACACAAATCAAGATTTGTACATATCTATACTATTATCTGCAACATGCTTGATCTATTAGATCAATCTTGGAAGTCACCACTAACTTCTCTTCTAGTCTCAAGGCAAAATCCATATCCTAGTCCTTCTGATTGGATTCCTCCTCTGTCACTGAAACAAGGGAATCTTCCCAGGAGATTTCACATCTCCTAGAAGTATTTGAAGCTATGATCTTGTTTTCTCAACTCATGACATCTGTCTGGCGATCCTAGAAGATGTTTATTTTTCCCATCTGATCATTTCTAAGATCAGGATTACTCTGAGCCTTGATTTCTTCTGAGTCTACAAAAACTTCATAGTCTCTGCAGGATATACTTGGTGTTTAATACCAAGTCTTAATATGAAAACTTGAGTCAGACTTCAAATGAATTCTTCTTCCTGTCAAGGTGGCTTCATTATCCATTGACCAAGTCTATAGTGAGTTCTATTCTAATGTTCGGTCATCTTTGGATCCTTTTTCTCCTCATGATACGTTTCCATATGAGATTTTTTGTATCTAGAAAAAGTAGCTTCTTATTCTTCTTCTTTAGTACATGGATGTATACGATCATATATACAACTTGGATATTTCGTTCCATGTCTCATCTAATATATACTTCATCCTACAATCGTTATTATATCTCCCTCAGGGTTATCACATGTGACCTTCCCGAAACAAGAACAACAAGGGAGAGACAACAGACAAGAATAATACTCTTTATAATAATAAAAAACAATAGCAAGAACAATCGTCATAGTAGCTCCTTTAGAGATATCACGTGTGACCTTCCTGAAGCAAGGGTAAAAAATAAGAAATACAATAATAAGGAATTAGATAAACACTCTCCTAGTGTTGTGATCAATCATTCCTCCATGTTAACCTGGAAATAAAACAAGAAGTTTCTCCTAGAGGAGATGTTAGTTATATCTAGTAAATGATTACAGTAATCATTTATCTCAATAGTGCTCACATGCTACCAAGTATTCAATAATAAAACTTTTCAAAGATTGCTATCACAACTATAGTGTTTAGCAGTTATCAAACTTGATATGTGTAAATTTGAATCTTATCAATTTAATCAATCAAACCTGGAACCTGGAGTCTTTTCCACAAGAATGAGTGTGTTTATTTTCTTCAAGTCTCCTTCACTCAAGATGACCAGTTCTTTCTTCAACTTGTCCTATGTACTAAGACAATATGTTATCTTGAAAAAAATATGAGTTAGGGAATGAACTCTATAATCTCAACTTTAATTAATCTAATACTTTGACTTTAATTTTGACCGATGGTTAGTATGATAACTTCAATAGATCAAAATGCAACCTGGATATTCATAAGATTACAATAATGTCATAATAAGTAGAGGCATATCAAAGTAATCAAACCTGGGGTACATTGTTCATCTGAATGTGATGGATCTGAGATCCCTTTGGATCTATGATTGTTGTTTAGACAAAAGATCCTTTCTCCTACAAATACCCTTTAAAAATATTGATACAGTTTAAACATATGTAAGTACATACCTATGACAGTATCGGTAGGTAGTGGCACCATCCAACAGTAGAAACAATAAATAAAAAACATTTAAAACTTCAAAGGTGATGCAACTTGTAATTTAAAGGTAGCTGGAGATTTTCTAGGGTAAGGCACACGAGGAAAATAAAAATCAATCCCAACACTTCACAAAAAATTTCACTGCAACTGGTATTGGAACTGCAATTGGTATTGGAACTGCAACTGGCATGAAGGAACTAGCACAAAGGAACTGACACTGCAACTGCAACCGCAACTTAGGGTTTTATGATGAAACCCTAATTTCTCAAACTTCAAATTTTGCAATTCTGATCCAAGGAATAGATTTGCTCTCCTAGGGAGAGTTCCTAGGTGTGGTTACTTTCTCCAACTTCCTCTTCAAACAAGAAAAAACATCATACTTATGGTTTATGAAGAAACCCTAATTTTGCAGCAACTCCAATACTGAAACTGAATCTTGGGGAGGGTGTGTTGAAGCTAGCCACTTCTTATAAACTGTGAGTTGGTCTCTTTCAAGCCTTCTCTGATACGATGTTGAAGTTTTACTTATACAACTAGCAATTATGGTTCTTCTTTATTATTATAATCATTTATCACATTATCTACATAATAAGATGATCCGGATTTATGTAGGAACACAATGAAATACAGAAATACACATAAACACAGAGATGCAGCGGAAATAAGACTTCATTTCATTAATAACAAATGACTGAAATATGCTTACAGACAGAATGGAAATAAACTAGCTAGGGCGCTGGTAGATTATCTCTGAGAAGAGATGTGGCGGCTACTGGCCTCTGAACTGTGTTACAATGAGGCTCGAAGGCCTATTATTATTGAGAAACAATGGAAAACCCTAAACATCCAAAGATCTAACCCTAGGAGATGAAACGCCGAGACTATGGGGCCCGTTTGGGTAAGTTGGTACATCAACTTCCCGGGGACGTAACTTTGGCATACGATCTCTGTTTGATGCGTTCTATACCTCGTTAGAAATATCTATCCGAGGACTACAACTTTTGGGTGAGAAAAATAATCTATGAATCATGTTGCTCCCTGTTTTCCAAAAAAACGTCGTTTAAGGCCTCAAAACGGCTCCGGAAGTTCAGGACCCGAAAAACTGCTAAAAATAGTAAACTGTGCGGAAACTGAAAAACTAAAAGAAGAAATGGTGGGGGTCCAAGTGGAATAGGTGGGTGGCCACCAATATCCACTTGGATCATTCCTCCCCCCTTAAGAAGAAATGGTCCCCATTACGTTGAGTTCCTCCATGAGATGAGGAAACTTCTGTTGAACTTGGTCCCTGGTGAGCCATTTGCCTTGGTGAAGGAGTTGGCCTTCTTTGACAACTCGATATAGCGGTATCCTTTGTTTTCAGGTGTTCTTGATCTGTGTATCCATGATCTGATCAGTTCTGGCTTGTTCCATGCAGTCTGGATTTAACTCTGTTGGTGTGAGTTGTTCTGCCATGTCGGATGTGTCTAGTAGA